>OZ023314.1:5734310-6027909 GCA_964007375.1 Ophion obscuratus | reverse complement strand
AGAGAGAGAGAGAGAGAGAGAGAGAGAGAGAGAGAGAGAGAGAGAGAGAGAGAGAGAGAGAGAGAGAGAGAGAGAGAGAGAGAGAGAGAGAGAGAGAGAGACAGACTGCGATCGGTGTGGCAAAAGAGCTCGAAGGATACGTATTGAGAGATCCTGTGTGTGACACAGGGGTGTCACGACGACAATTCTACGTTCCTCTCTCTCTCTCTCTCTCTCTCTCTCTCTCTCGCCCGCCCCTCTCTCTAAGCTTCTCTTGTCCTTCCCCGCCTCCCCCCCATACTTCGTAACAACACTCAGCCCCCTTGAGCTCTTCAACGCCTGCCGCACAATAAAATGGCGTGGTCGATACGATCTGCAACCGAGAGAGAGGGAATTGCGCTCGTTGAATTTTTTTGCAAAGATCGAAACTTCTCGGGCCCGCGGCTTCCTCCCTCCCGAACGGCAGGAATAAATTTCTCTTCTCTGGGCTTCGTATAAATTACGAAGCGGAGCACGAGACCGCACACCGCCGGGATGTCCCGAAGACGTTCGATCTTGGTAAAACTTTAGGGACCAGGAAATTTATGGCGAACGCTCCAATTTTCCACCGTTTCTTCGACTTCTCGCAGGATGCTACGCGGGATGTATGCGGAAGAACTGGTGATACGGCGATAAGGTTCTGCCGGGCGGGGGGGGGGGAAGAAACCCCGCAGCAATTCGGTTCGAAAAGTTTTTGGGCATATAGAGGGGAGAAACAAGAGAAAAAGCTCCAAGACGTTATTCAGAATTTTTTCGAAATTTTACAACCTAAAGTGGCCAAAAAGGATTTAGGGTGATATAAAATTGAATAAAAAAAAAAAGAATTTTTGTTGCGTTCCAATGATGCGAACATCAAGATCATATTAACGATAATAATGATATTATATATATTTTGTGAACTACTCCGAGACATAATATGATGTACTTATCATTGTAATAATAATATAGATATAATCATAATAATGTAATATAAATATGATGAATATATTGCTATATGAACATAATGTATAAATAAAAAATATATTTAGTTTAATACCCTACTATATTATGTTATATATATATATATATATATCTGATATTAAGAAAAATATTGCACAGCATATATATATATATATACCACATTTTTGTAATAATTATATGAAAATTGCTGTACGTTGTATTTTAATAATTATGAATTTTATAAATAATGTTACAGATTTGTGAATGAATAGTAGTATAGTAATAATACAAAATACTATACAAGTAGCATATAGTTCAATATATATTCACTCTTGCTCTAATTTAAAAAAAGTACTTTGGTTTTTTGCCCGATTTTCATGGTATTAAAGTTCGCATCGTTGAAATGCAACGAATTTTTTTTTCGTATAAGCTAATTTTTTTTATTTCGCACATTGAGGTTATAAATATCACTGAAATATTTTTGAAGAATTTAGATAGTAATAAAAATAAATAAATAAAGACGGATTTTCGTTGCACTCCAACGATGCAAACTTCAACACCATCGTTTTTCTTGGTGACTATAGCCACGCAGTCTTGACTCGTTGACACGAGCCATAATACTAAATATTTTTGTTTCATTCCTCTAAATTGAATAAATTTTCGGATTCAACGAGTTATACCTAGCCTCGTGGCTGGAAAAAAGGGAAATATGCGTTAAATTTTTCTGGAAAAAAGTATAAAGATTTTCCGATTTTTTTTTTTTTTTTTTTACATTACAGAGTATGGGTTTCAGGATCTTTTACAATTTTTGTATTAAACAATATTTATAAATGTGCTACATACAATTATTTCTACAGAGCGCTGTTTGAAAACTTTGCGGTGACCACTGCTGCTCGCAAACAAATCATCTAAAATTAAAAAAAAAAAACGCATTTAGTTTTTGCACGGAATTATCCGGTGCTTGGACGAAGGATTAAATCAAATATTGATTAAAAAAAAATCATCGCTGTCCAAAGTAAAAGTTTCGATTTTCGGTGAAAAAACAAACCCTTTATATTCATTGATAAAAAAAACAACACATCGAAAGATATTCCTTCGTCCAAGCACACGGAAAGAAAAATCTGTTAAAAATTACCGTGCTATTACTATAATCGTGATGTAAAAGATGCGTAATGCAGTATTTATAGATGCATGTTACAAAAATTATGGGTTTTTATGAAAAAAATTAATATTTTGCTTAGGAAAAAATGTATTTCGCAGCACAAAATTTAAAATGTGACGACGAATTTTGTCTGATGCAGCACCGTAAAAATGTGGACCTTGTAATTTTTCATATGTTACAGAAAATTCATTACACATTTCAGAAAAAATGTCTCTCGGAATCATAGAATTTAAAATATAATAACGAAATTTTCATAAACAGCACAGTAAAAATTCGAGCTTCCAAATTTTTCATTTGCGTCCACAGAAAATGTGATGGTCTCATCGGAAATAGATCCAAGACGGTGGAGACATTTTTACCGTGCTCTCTTAGAAAATGCTGTACCATAGGGTACAAGCGCGCAACGCCTCTGCGAGATGGGGAGCGACCCAGATCATAATGTTTGTGTACACATGAAGGTCGAAACCGTTTTCGAGAGCTGGGCAAATCCCAGAGTTTGAAATTTTTTCATTCCTGTCTCTACAAGAGAGAAAAAGTGAGCGTGCATATACCGAATACTCAACACTAGTGCACGACGCCTCTTTGTCTACGCGAAAGAATATACAGTACTGCCTCCCTAAAATTCCAGACTCGGGGCTCTGTGGAATCTTACGGAAGCCTCCCATCCGAGCCCACCCCTCCCGTTCCACAATCGAAGGGTCAAGGCATCTTATGGAGGGAGGACTGTAGTGGCCAATCGAGTTTCAGTGGCCGTGTGTGACATAAGTGCAACACATCTAGTGAAAGTGAATCCGTTAGTATAATTTAATTATACAATATACTGTATTGAAAGAAGACGCATAGCGAAGAATATCGCATGATCGTTTTATCGTGTTATCTTTTTTATCATTTTATGGCGTCGGTCAGGGAAGATCAAGTTATTTGAAGTTGAAAATATGACACAATCGAACGAGGTTACAATCTTATTTAATTTTTCATCTATAAAAAACGAATTGCTCGGTTTTATTGTTTCTTGCGTTTTTCTCATCGTTGTCGATATTTTGTTATATCTCTACAAATACTTGTGATGCCTGTTCCTTCTTTTCGATACAGGATATACAAAGACAGTTTGCGACACCCACCGTCAGAGAAAATGTAAGTTGATGAATTTAATGATATATTATGTTCCTGTATTATTGAATTATTCCATTTCATGGAAAAGGTAAATCTTTAAATTCATAAAAATATAGCCCCGTCCAGTGAGTAGCCTCGCCCATTGCTTGCTTAGCGAACAACGTTTATACATTGTTATACATTTATACGTATACAAGATACATACATTGAAATGGCCGGGGCATCCCCCTTTCCCTTACAGACTTTTTAAATATTTCTTTTGGGTTTTTTCGTTGAGAAAATATATTATGGGGCTCTTTTCGTTTTCTTAGTATGTCAATAATATACTATCGTGATGCACTCGTTTCGATTTGGTATCTATAAACTTTTGAAAAAGAATTCCTGAACGAAAAAAGTACAGACGTATAAAAATATGAAGAATATAAAATTATTCTAACAAATTCCGGAACGCGATATAACAAGATATGCGATAGTTTAATTATCGACTAATTCATTACAATTTCGGGAAAAATATGAAAATTATTGGACACAATTAAATAGAAAAAAAAATCAATTTACAGGCAGTATGTTAAACGCTTTTGAAGACTGGGGAAGGAAAAAGCGTCATCAAAAATTATAAACAGTATGGTCGACTGAAAAAAAAATGTACGGAATAGGCTGACTCGCTGCATAGTGACTGCGGAAAAGGATCGCCAGTTAGAGGGCGTTTTGGAAATTGCGGAGAATAATAGTTTGTCGACGTTCAAGTAAGTTTAAGATTTAGCTTATTTTCTCCCTCTTAAGATGTGGGCTTGTAAATATTAATATGCATTTTTTTGCTTTCAAGGATAAATCAAGCTACGTTTATTACTGAGGCGAAAAATATTGAAGATCTTTTCCGCGGGGAATTTCGACACGTATATTATTCGCCGTATAAAGGATTGTCTGTCGAAACAGTCTGTAGTGAGGGAAAAAGAACCAGGCGAAAACAAAAATTGAATGCGTCTGGCACTTTGTTCGAGCACTATGGATATCTCCTCGGTAAACTGCGTAAGCAGGGTCTGCTCGCAACAACTGAAGCCGAAATTGATAATGCAGAAATACCAGAAACTGTAACAGGTGTGTATTGTTTGCGTAATGATATTGGTCTTGTAATTATTCGTTAGAAATAGATTCAGAAATTCAGTTTTGGATTCTCTTATTTTCTGTTTCGCTTGAATTTTTTCACAGAGGAAAAACAACGCGCCATTGACAGGTTGACAAACAATCTCGGGCCATCGGATACTGTGAAATTGTACTGGGAAAAATCGCGTGCAACGCGAAAAAATTTGTTACATCGAGGTTGTACCGTGCATTCTTATTTCGAGAAATTTCCTGATTTAAAAACCATCCTGGGCGAAAAATTGGTAAGAATTTTTTATCTCAAGTTGATTGACAGATTCGTACTTTATTCCATTGGCTGATAATGCAAAAATTTCGATTTTTTGCAGCTTGCATCAGTTTTCGATGCTTCATGCTCAGACCGAGAAGAAATTTCGTACAATCGATGGGATACAGCGAGAGACGTCTTGATCGAAAGCATTAAGGATTGCAAAAAAATAGCAGGTGCCGACGCCGGACTCCTTTAGGCTATACCACACATCGCTGAAGACGCGAAAGATGCAATTTTGTTGTACTTATTGCCATACATCATTTCCGCGACGAATCTCGTGCGCGCAGCCACCGGTGCTAAATATATTATAAAATGTTTTTATAAGGTTTTCAATAAAAAATTGTGTAATGTCATTTTTTTAATTCTCTATCGCGGTAAATAAGTATGTGTATATATATATATATATATATATATATATATATATATATATATATAAATTGTCCAAGAGGACAAATTTTGCCATACTAGCAAAGTAAAAATTCGAGCTGCCACTAGAAAAATTGTTAGTGCGTTGACGAATTTTACCGTGCTAGCACGGTAAAAATTCACTCTACGCATAACTTTTTTTTCTCTAGTCAGCGCAAACAATATTTATCTTGTATGTCAAAGAATAATTCTAAAACCTTCTTATGATTTTTCTAACGCTGACAGTTCTCATCACGTTTATTAGAAAGCACGGTAATTTTTTCCAGAAATCCCTATAAAAATTATAAGTTTTTTCTCTCCGTGCACTGCTTTTTTTTTTAAGTAAAAGAAGCTTGTAAAATTTCAAGTTGATCGTCGCGGTGATTTCTGACACATCGTAATCACCGATTTTGCGAAAGTTATTTTGAGAAAAACGCGTTTAAAGTTCGAATTTTTCGAGAACGTTCCCAAAATCGTATATTTTAAGAATCCTTCGAAAACCGAAAATCGATATTTTCTTCAATTTCCACTAAGCCCTCCAATAAATCGATACTGAGACTCGATGAAAAAAGATTCATTATAGCGATTTGTATAAACAAGTCAATGCTGCTATAGTCACCTGGACTAATCGAAAAGGAAAAAAAACGAAGAAAAATAACATTATACTTAATTAATTTTTTAAATGAGAGGCAAAGAAAAACATTTACCAAACGACACAGAATGAAGTGCGCCGCGGCATAATTCAGACGACCACATTTTAACCGCGATCACCCGAGGAAGTAAAAAAAAAATTACGCGACGAAGTCCCGCTTCGTTAGCTCACCTGTAAAAATTGCCGAAACGCCGAGCGTCGCACGTTGTGTAATTCGGGGAGCAACAATTTGCCGGAGTAAATTTCCAAAAGCTCGGCCGGTGTTCCGGCCGATGGCACTTTTGTCCGATTTTTTTTTGCGCCGCATCGGACCACCGCGAGTCCCCCGAAAGTTTAATTCCCTTTGACAATAAATTGCGTTAGGCAATTTCCGGCCGGTGCTGTCCCGCGCGCCCGGAATAGCGCGGTGGCCCTTTAGACATGGCGGGCTTCCTCGCTCATACACGCACACATGTATATACGAGACAAAGTGATTTTGAAGACATTCGACTCCGAGTAGCTTCCTCAAAGTAGCCAATTGTCCCCATACTCGCCATTATATAAACCCCAACGTCTTCAAAGTCCCATTCGGGTAAATGCGAGCATATTCGTATAAAGGTCATTCCAAGGACTCGTCCTGTGCCCAAAATCAACGATTCGTCGAACAAAAATTTCAGTGCCATCCTTTAAACAGTCGGATGTGCTGATAGCCGACGTTACGTAGATATAACGGGCTCGATATATCCTTTTCCCATACATATAGAAGTTTTTGCACAATGGGCATCAGCAGGTGCGTTCACCCCGTGGCCGCGCCTCACCGATGTCCGATACATATATCGGCACGTCCCATAGAAATGGAATATCCTCGCGCGCTCTTGAATTCAATTTTCCACTTCGCTCGAGTGCACCGGGTGCGCGCTCGAGCATTCCGAGACATTAGAGGCACGCGTGAATATCGAACGAAAAAAAAAAAATCCTCGCGGACTTCATTCGCGAGCCTCGATGACCGTTCGTAATTGCGATAGAGCGGACAAAGTGAGATTTTTATTCCTCACAAATTTTTGGAAAAAGATGGTGTATTATGCTTTGCTTAAAGTAGGTGACTATAGGTATATGAATATGTTGATTTATTTGTTTATTCATTTATTCATTTATATATATATATATATATATAAGACCAGAGAACTAGGAAGAGAGATAGAGAAAAGCTCCGATACGTCTCGACGCTCGCGCAAGACACGACCAAAAAAAAATTAAAAGCAAAAACCGATCCATGGATCATCCTACAAATGGGAGATAAGTATTCTCTCTTTTCTCGTTTTTTTTTACAAAACCTTTGTTAATACCCGGAGTAACTTAAGCCTACCTGCATGGATTATTCGTCATTTTCGTTCCACTCGGCGTCGATGCCCTGCTATGGGAAAACAAGAAGAAAAAAAACAAGTAATGTTAAATCCTCATTCGCAGCAGCAGTAAAATTATCTCGGATGAGTGTGGATAAACGTTTTTAGGAGTTCAAAAGAGGAGATGCCGATCTCGTTCCGAAGGGGCTAGCAGGCACTTGGGCCGGTCAACGTATTACGAGGATACATAGTAGCTCACGGGTATATAATATCGGAATACGAATTAAATTCCCTCCAGAAATTCTTTATATACACAGGGTGATTCACAAGCGTTAGTTTGGTAAGCACACCGACAAGGGACATCGCTTGAGTGTTCGTCTCCGATTTTGTTGAAACTGATCTATGTGATAAAGTATCGAAAACTATTAGACACGTATATTTTTTCATCTGCGGAAAAACGTTTTTAAGGGGGAAACGGCTTAAAGAAAGGCGTGTCACCCCTTAATTTCATTTTTTTTCAACTATTTTATAGTGGATTTTTCATCGCTTTACATTGGAAGAATTTCGGTTTTTGTTTCATTGGAATCGGTGGACTGCTTGTGGGTGAAAGTGCAAAACCACCCCTCGAGGGCTGTTGCATCTGTGGAGGTTCCGATAATAGAGGTCGCAATGTACTTTGCCATTATTTACTACTCGGACTTTCAACGCGAATATCTCGGCTAATTTTTGTCTCCTGACATTTGGAGAAAAAGCATTTTGCTCGCAATGGCACACCCTATATGCTCACAGGGAACCATCATTTTGAATCACCCAGTATATGCATATGAGTGTGTGTCTGTATGTATAGGTATCCACGTATTGTATCCTAAATACTTGGAGGGTCGATTCGGATTATCCCTCGGATTACCGTATCGGATATCAACATTTTTGTTTCTCCCTGACACAGTGATCCATGGCCCACCTCGATCTTTTACCATTATAAGCCAGTTGCGAGTATGTGAAATGTTTCTAGTCCAGTTGGAATGTACATAAATTGAAACGACTTATATCCAACGGTGCTTACATGATGCTAATTTTTTTGTAGGTTCTGTGGACCACCAGGAATGGCCCCTAAAAAATCCGACAATTCTAAGATGTCTTGCAGCCACCAAAAATTGGTTTTTTCAAAACCAGTTTTTGAATGTCATCTTTTTTGGAGTAGGTGTTACAAAAAACGACTTATATCCAACGGTCCTTACATGATGTTAATTTTTTTGTAGGTTCTGTGGACCACCAGGAATGGCCCCTAAAAAATCCGACAATTCTAAGATGTCTTGCAGCCACCAAAAATTGGTTTTTTCAAAACCAGTTTTTGAATGTCATCTTTTTTGGAGTGGGTGTTACAAAAAAATGCTTCCTATAAAAGTTGTGCGGCATGATGTGATCAACAAAATAAGTCCTAAACAAAAATCACGTAGGATTGTTAGTTTAACGGTAAATAGCCGATGAACAATGATTTTTTGTTTACTGTATGTACTTCGATTATTAATGAACGTACTGAACTGACACTCATACGTCACCTAGATGAATCTTTCTCTAAGAGATATCTTGGGGATATATACAGAAATTCTTTTAAAAACTTTGTTCATAGGTGATTTACCGTTAAGCTAACAATCCTACGTGATTTTTGTATAGGACTTACTTTCTAAATGACATTATGTCGAACAACTTTTATAGGAAGTACTTTTTGATAAAGCCCATTCCAAAAGAGAGAACTTTCATATCATGGTTTTTTAAAATACAACTTGTGCGTTTGTTTTGGTTGACAGCCAAGGCGGATGGGCATCTGTATCCCTCGCTCGGGCGATTTGACGTTTCGTGTATCGTCTGCTAATGCTTTCCGTCATCTTGGGTGCGCAAGTTCAGTGCTTGTGTCTAGCCGTGCGAAACGCAAGCGATAGAGCGTGAATTGTCTTCGGGTACCATCTCCTATTATTCGTCGCTCTTTCATCTTTCGCCGATAAGATAAAAAATACGGATCTAATCATTTTTAATGCTGTACCACGTGGATAAGTTTCAATAAAATCGCAGGTGGAAACTAAAGTGATATTCCTTGTAAGAGTCGATGAGGAGAAATAAGGAACGAAAGAAAGACAATGGGTGGCACAGTCAGAAAATAATATTTATCCACTGGAAGCGTTGGCAAGTAGAAGTAGTCTTGTAGATATAAATATACAATGGATAAATAACCTCCTGACAGTTTCTACTCAATTTAAAAAATGCCTGATACGTGCGTCGTACAGAACTGTGAGAAAAGTTTTAAAAACCATAGTGAAAACCGATCGTGTTCAAAGTTCCACAGGACAAAGAATTGCCTCGAAAATGGGAAGTCACAATTCCTGGGAACCAAGTGCTAAAGACGTCGCGATACGTTTGCGAACATCATTTGGGGCCACGAAGTATCGTGCGCAAGTGTGAAACACGGTGGAGATGAATAAATTCTCATTGACGTAGGTGTAAATTATTTACATTTATAAGTTTATGGACTTTATTTTTCCGCTTTTATATAAAACCAAGAAGTTGTACAAAATGGCTGTAACGTTAATTTATAACAAGGTCTAATATTCTAGAAAAAAGAGTTAGCCCAGTACATTAGTACAGTCGTGCTGTATATTGGAATCGGAAAAAATTTAAAGGCTAGTTTTTCGACACGTGATTTTATAGGTGCCGTGGGTACTAAATCCAAGTTTGTCTAAAAAGCGGGGTGTAGGTTTGTTTCAGGGGACGAAAGGGGCGGATTAATGTCAAACTGCAACCCCCACGAGGTTGGCGCCAGGAGACAAAATGTTCACAAAAATCCGAGCTTTATTTTTGTCCACTGCGTCAAAGTCGTGGAAGTTCATTTTGGGGGTGAAAACTTTGGGAAGCATTCCCTTTAAAAGACGCGTCGATCGAGAATTTGATCATTGCTCTACAGTAATATCTTCACCCCCAAAAAAATGTTGAAGTATTAAAAAAATTGGTTATTGAATAACTCAAAAACAATTGATTTTTACGGGATGGTTTGAATGTACGAAATGTAGAGAATAGTTTTCTCTATAATTTCGTTTCTATAGACCACTCTCGAATGTTGATCCAACCCCTCTCGGGGGTTGAAAGTTCGAATTGAAATTCTGGGAATGCTATTAAGGGAAAGCAAAGAGATACGAGTTTGGCGCTGTGGACAAAAGTGTCGCTGAGGGTCTAAGCTACCAATTGTTCCACGGCGGCGAATTCGTGCGGTCAATAATTTTCCCGGAATTTCATCAAGATCAAAATTTAAGGATGGTCCATAGAAACAAAAATATACAGAAAATTATTCTCCACATTTCATACAATTAAATCATACCCGAAAAATCACTTGTTTTTTTAGTTATTCAATGAACCATTTTTTTTTGTTGGTATTTCAACAATTTGTTTGGGAGCAAAGATTTCATCGGAAAGTGATGATCAAATACTCGATGGACGCGTCTTTTCAAGGGCTACAATGTTCCCATTTGAACAAAAGTGTACGATTTTTTCCTAAAGATTTATTGAATTAAAACAGATTTTACAAAATTTCACCCTAAAATGAACTTCCACGACTTCATCGCCGTGGACAAAAACAAAGCTCGGATTTTTCTGAATATTTTGTCTCACGGCGCTCTCCTCGTAGGGGTTGCAGTTTGGCATCAATTCACACCCATCCCCCTACACCCACTAAAAAAACCCTGCACCTTGATTTTTAGGCAAACTTGGATCTACCACCCGCGGCACCTACAGAATCACCTGTCAAAAAACGGGCCTTTTATTTTTTTCCGATTACGGGGTTTTTTAGCGAGAGCACGACTGTACTACATGTGTTCATAACATTTCTAGAAACCTAAACTACCGGAAACGCTCCGGTAGAACCGCATAGTGTAGATGTGGCCTGATCCTTCGCTATATTTTATTATATTCGATTGAGGATGCGCCAGTTCGCCTATCAACAAAACCAAAAACGGCAAAAACAAATTGCTATAAAAAAACAAACTCCTTTTTATTTCTCTTCCATGATATTTATTTTCAGATTCCTATTAACATTGCTAAAAAGGCAAAAATGTAAACAAAAGTTATAGAAATATACAAGGAATGCAATATACTAAGAATAAACATTAATTATAAGGAAAAATGTCTGCGGTCTTTTTCCTTATAAATAATGTTTATTCTTAGTATATTGCATTCCTTGTATTCTAAACTTCTGTAATTTTTTTATTTGTTCTTTCAAGACCAAATAAAAACATTACATAAGTTGGAGCATACGAGAAATACAGACTACTAAAATAATAATTCTCATTCTGCCCGGGGGATCAAGAGTGAAAAATACTCAATCATTTTCCATTTATATCGCTCTTACAAATATCGGGTCTGTTCGTTTTGGCTACACTTCTCTACACTTCTTGCGCATTCTGAAGACTTTCTATTCAAAGTCACGATGAAAATGTTTGAAAATTCGATACGATTGCTAACGCAATTGCTGTCAATGGCTTCACATGTCAAGTACACTCGCAGCAATATAGGCCACACGTGATTACCGAGGTTTGACGTGTGCAGAAAAGAGCAAGGATTTTTTTCTTCAACTTATAAATAAATAAAAAATACTTTTCTCCACGTGTCGATTCAGTCGAAGCATCGCTGCCACTGCCGTCACGTGATCTGAAACACGATATCCCAAAGTGGAGATTTTCATGAAAAGCGCGAGTCGAAGGGAAGGGAATTTAAAGAAGTAGAGCAGTTGTGCTAATTAGTTTTTGAATTATTTTTTATGTATTTTTTTTTAAGGCGTGCTTTCGCAATCCCCTTCGTTGGCACGAACTAAACGTGTAGCCAAACGAAGTCGGTACTAATTTTTCGAGTCGTATGAGCAAAAAGTGGAATTATAGTAGCCAGCAGATTTGAATGCGTGAAATTAGCCGACCGCGACGAGAATTCCGCGACTAACGAGCCTCTGAAGCTTTGCGGCAACAGCGTCGGGGCTCCGGCTGTTTATTTCCTTTTTTTTCTTCCTTTTTTTGTTTTTTTTTGTCAACGGGAACTTCACTTTCTGGACGGGACCCAAACTCACGGACAACGAGTTTTTATCTCGTTTCAACCCTTCTCGAGTGCTCTTCGTACGAATTTCTCTCCCTCTCTCTCTCTCTCTCTCTCTCTCTCTCTCTCTGTCTCTCTCTCTCTCCATCTCTCTCTCTCCCTCTCTCTCTCTTTTTCCTGCCTCTCTCGTTGTGCAAGTTACGAGTTTTCTCGCGGGCGGTTAACTTCGTTTGGCAACATTTTACCACAATTTCAGTCTACCCGTATACAATTGCGTACGCGTGGAAACAAAACAAAAAATGCGGGAACTCGGCGTCGCACTTGAAATCGCGTTATACAAAAATTTGTAGAAAAAAAAAACCCCCGTTGTCGCGAAGTCTAACCGTATTTCTGGTCGTCAAATTATACGGCAAGAACAACGAGTGCTGACGCAGTGTATGTAGTTCGCGGATTGCAAAACAATTTTTAGATTTTTTTATTACCATATATTACTATTATTGCTTTAGGTGTTATTATTATTATGATAATGAACATCATTGTTATAAATATCATCACCGTTATCATTCGTTGTTATTATTATTAATATGATAATCGACATCATTATGTTTATAATAATAATCATAATAATAATGATTATCTTTATTATTAATATCATCACCGTTATCGTCATTATTATTGTTGCTGTTCTCATTACCAGTACGATTATCAGCATCATTATGTTTATAATAATAATGATTATTATTTTTGATAATGCCATCAAGGTTATTGTCGTTATTATTGTTTTGTTATTATCAACACCATTATCAGTATTGTAATGTTTATAATAACAATAATGATTATTATTATTAACATCATCACCTCAATGATGTAAATAGCAGTAGTAGGAGTAGTAGTTCATTGTTCCAGGTATACCCTTTTAGAGTGTTTACACAAAATATCGCCCCCCCTACATCTGTTTCTCCTTACAAATGGTCCTTATTTCTAACTTATAATCTACTGTCGTTTGGCCTTTCGTTTCCTCATTTGCAACCTTTCCAATCACTTTTTAGAATTGCCTAATAAATTTGCACAGTTCGATCACCGGCTCCTCTTTTTTTAGCACGATCTGTATCTTCATATTGATTTGTTTCCCCTCCCTGTTGCTGATCCATTCTTTCATGTTTTGTACTACAGCAAAACTTCAGTTATACGTTTTTCAAGAGATACATCAAATATGACGTACAAGTGAGAATAACATCGAAGTGAAATACAGTATGTGTCTGAAACGCTTTAACATTTGAAAATGGCGATTGGTGCATAATTCCCG
The DNA here is from genome assembly GCA_964007375.1 of Ophion obscuratus. Classification (NCBI taxonomy): domain Eukaryota; kingdom Metazoa; phylum Arthropoda; class Insecta; order Hymenoptera; family Ichneumonidae; genus Ophion; species Ophion obscuratus. The sequence continues at coordinate 6,014,514 of OZ023314.1, read as the reverse complement.
ATGTTTTTCGATAGCAGTACCTCGATTATGTTAATGTTTGGTTTGCCAATTGAAAATCTGATTGGTAATAATTGAGTAATGAGCCATCTCAAGTTTTCGAATTTTCGTTTTGAATTTTTATTTAATGCAAGTCTGCAACACTGAGCTTTGACGTTTTAGACTAGTAAATAACAGACAGGTTCGAATTGATGAGAGATTTGTAATCACAGTACATGCATACATAGTCGAGGTCAGAAACATAAAAACATCGAAACATCAAAACATCGAAACATCAAAACATCAAAACATCAAACAAAACATCAAAACGCAGTCACGTGAATTTTCCTCCGGCGAGAGGATATCACGTGTGATTAACGTATAACTGAGAAAAAAAACGAACCTCAAAATCGACGCTGGCGAATAAAATTAATAACGTATAAGCGCGAAAAACGTATAAGTGAAAAGCGCAGAAATGAACCTTTATTACCATCTCTATGAACGGAATCCGCCGGGGCTAGAAAAATTCGACGTATAAAAGATAAAAACCTATAGGAAAAGGAAGGGGAGCAGACTGGGAGGGATGTTTAGAAAGGAAAGTGGAAGAGTAATATAAATGACAGAAATATGGTTTAAAAAAGCATATTGTAAAAAAAGAAACAGACAGAAGATTGTAAAAGCCCGCAAGGGTGTACATGTAACAGAATAAATACTCATAAAAACCTATAAGCGCAAAACGTATAAACGAGGTTTCACTGTATTTCTTTTTCAATTTTCTCTTGGCTTCTTTGCACGTTCATATATGTACTGTTTTCAACTTCTTTTTTACAGACCCTGCACTTCGTATCGAATTATGTTTACAGTAATAAAACTCATAATTATGGTGATGATGATATTAATAATAGTAATGATTATTATTATAAACGTCATCACCTTAATTATGTTTATAGTAATAAAAAATGATATAATTATTATCGTCATTGTCGTTGTTGTTATTAATTATTAATCGTTGTTATAAGCAATATCATCGTCATCATTTCTATAGTCACTATAATAACTATTATCGATGCTATTATCATTATAATCATTTTATAGTAATAATAGTAATGGCGATTATTGTTATCGATTACGTATTATCGTGATCATTTTTTTATCGTTCTCATTGTTAATCTTGTACAATTGAAACTTGGAAATAATTAAGTCTACATTTGCTGCGAGTCATTCCATTGTAGCACATCTGCACGGTGTACAGAATAAATTGAAACAATAGAACGTCTATGCAGATGTTTTTGTACGAGGGAGATCATGATTGCTGGCAAATTTACAAGGGAGTTACATGACCTCGTTGATCTGAAGTACCAGACTAAGCTCCTATTATCGTTTCTCTCTCTCTCTCTCTCGTTCTCTCTATCTTTGTCACTTTCCATTCCATCATCTGTATCATGCTTGTTCCTCCGCCGCAACGACCCCAAACAGCCTTTTTTTCTTCGCTTTTCCCCGTTTTGTTTTCATTTTTCCATTTTCTTTACTCTTCTTTTCCCCAAGAATCAACTCTTCGATCGTTAATGCTCGTTCACCCGTGATACATACGTTTGTGCATTAATAAACGCGCGCGCCGTCCTGGAAATTGACGAATAAAAATAGTAGAACAAGAAGACGAGGGAGAAGGAAAGAAAAAAAAACAACATTACCGGCACCGATGAGAATAACGAGAGCGAGATCGGGAACACAGGAAGCTCGAGGGATGAAAGAGTCGTCCGAGCCAAAAAAGAACGGTGGAAGAAAAAAGAATGATTGAAAAACGAATTGTGACAGAGAGGTGACGCTGCTACGTACTGGTCGATGTATATATATGTGTATGTGTATATATATATATATATATATATATATATATATATATATATATATATATATATATATATATATATAGGATGATTCACAACTATAGGGGTTTGTTTGGCAGGCACATTAGTCTAGTAAAATCGACGAAAACCCAGTACTTTTTAGCGTAGAATATGAATTTGCGACTGAAGATAGATGGTTGCATACTGAAAGTAATCCCAATAAAAAGTTGCCCCTCAACTCGCCCCAACCCTAAGAAATAGGGGTTGAAAACTTAAAAATTGCCGTATCTCGATAATAAATAGCCCAATGAGAAAATGTTTCAAACAAAAGTTGTTTGGAATAATAAAATACGTATAAAGTTATCTGACGTCAAATCTCCTATCTTTGAAAATAGCGGCACAAAAACACGAGAGCACCACTCATCTAGATAAGGACGCAGTGATATGTCCACTCCGCCAGCACCGCATCAACCCTGAATTTTCGAATCGTTTTTGTGCCGCTATTTTCAAAGGCAGATTTCACCTTTCGTTTGAAACCTTTTTTGATCGAGCTATTAATTATGGAGATACGGCGATTTTTAAGTTTTCAACCCCTATTTCTTAGGGTTGGGGCGTTTTGAGGGGCAACATTTTATTGGGGTTACTTTCAGTATGCAAGCATTTACCTTCAGTCAAGAGTTCATATTCTACGCTAAAAAGTGCTGGATTTTCGTCTCTTTTAGTGGACTATATAGGGCGAGCAAAACGTTTTTTTGAGGAGTGATGTTGAGGGGTATGAAGTGCCTAGTTGTAAGAGTCGAAAAATATTTTCTTTCTAAACCAATATATTTTGACAGTATATCATCTTATAAATGTTCCCTGAAAATTTCAAGGTGGTTGGATGAAAATTAACAGATTTATAGGTTGTTATTTGTCGTAAAGTTCGGAGCGTCGTTCGAAACTTTAAACACTTTCTTTACTTCTCAAAAGTATGTTTTCAAAATCGGCGAGCAAAATGTTTCAAAAACTACTGCATCAATCTATTTGAAATTATTAGGGCTTTCTCTAGATGTAAAAATATATTATTTGATCGATTTTTTTCCCGATGTATAGTTTCGATTTGATGAACAAAAAATGCCAATTTTTTTCGCAAATATCAAGACTCAGTTTGAACACGGGCCAGTCTTTTTAAAACTGATATTTTGGATTTTCCTTCGATTAATCATAAGATTAATCATGAGAGCAAAAGACGTTTTCGTAAGGTGCTTCCCGGACATCAGTTGTAAATCGATGATAATAAAATATTTGTACACAAAAAAATTACAGAGTGTTCTTCGAATGATAGTTTCTCAAATATTTAATGTTTGTAGAAATTTTTTATCACGATTTTCTAAATTTAAAAAAAATCCCAAAAAGGAGCTGTTTTCGCCTGTTACCACTAGGCATAAATATCAATAAAGTTAGCAGAGCATTTACCAGCAGATCAAAATTAAGTAAGAGTTCTCTTCGCGTGTAGTTGAGTTCTATAGTTCCTGATGGTTTTTAGCACTAGTTCTGTTAATTGTAACCAAAAAAGGTGATTAAAAAAATGATCTGCTGACTTCCCGTAGCGGATAAATTTCCAGAGAACCATAAATTATCGGAAGTTCTTTGTGCATGCTCCTTATTTCTATAATTCCTGATAGTTTTTAGCAATAGTTCTGGTGATTTTACAACAAAAAAAGGTGACAGATTTTTTTTTCGTGTCACTTCCTATAGAAACATTCTGCAGGATAGGTGTGAGTTCTGAGTGCTTTATGTGTGCGATATTCTAGTTTTGGTATTGTTTAATATATTTGAAAATAGTTCTGGCTTCCAGCTTTTTTTAAATAATCATTAAAAATGTTTGTCAGCATCTCATTTATACAAGTGTGCTCTGCTGCTGGATAGGCGTGAGTTCCAGGTGATTTTTGCGTGAGATATTGTAGTTTTGGTATTGTTTCATGTATTTTAGGGTAGTTCTGGGCATAACCCGTTAAATGTCGGGCATAAAAAATTGGCCGTCATATTCGCGTTCAAAGTGCGACGCTGAGTAAAGAATGGCTCAGTAGTCACTGCACGTTCCGCGGGTGAGCAACTATACTGTGCAATTCTGTACTACTTGGACTTCGAACGCGAAAATCTCTCAGCCAATTTTTGTCGCACGACAATTTAAAAAAAGCGTTTTGCTTGATGGTTGTGAATCACCCTGTATATATATGCATATATGCATATATATATATATATATATATATATATATATATATATATATACAGGGTGTCCCAGAACTCAACGTTAAGCCGACACGGGGTGACAGGATTGATTGTAACCATCATGAGAAAAATCAGAAAAAAAATCTATCCCATGCAGTTTGAAAATTATGGGCATTTAAGAAAAACCTAGAAATTTGGTCAAACTGTAACCATTTTTCGGTTATTGTGAAACAAACCCAAACAAACCCAAACAATCCCAAGTTTCCTAGAATTAAGACTATTTGTTAAACTATGAATTTAAAATTTTCAAAATTTGTCTACTTTGAAAGGCCCAGCTTTATTTTTTTTTGCTTTATTTTTTTTCTGATTTATTTTTTTTCTGATTTTTCTCATGATGGTTACAATCAATCCTGTCACCCCGTGTCGGCTTAACGTTGAGTTCTGGGACACCCTGTATATATATATATATATATATATATATATATATATATATATATATATATATATATATATATATACAGCCTCGAGAAAAAAAATGTGCATCAATAATGGGAAAAAAGCAGACTTTTTCCTCTACCAGATCAGCGACAGTCGATCCCCTTCAATGCCAACGATTGCGCGCCCGCTCTATTCGATGCACGCGGAGAGAGGAGCATAGCCATATTGAAAAGACGCGAGTACATAGGCTAAAAAAACCGCTAAATATATAGCGAGCGAATGGGACGGGGTGATAAAGTCTTTTCGATCGAAAATAAAAAGAGAACCCTTCGTTCTTTTACTTCTTTTCTGTCTTTTTTCTTCTTTCTACAACGCTCGGGATGATTGATCGTTTCCGATACCAATAATTCGCGCGTTATCGAGGAAATAAAAAATGAACATAAAAAAAAAACAAACGAGCGAATCAATTCGAGAAATATCGAGATAACGACATATTCGGAGAGTATGAGACTCGGATGAGTTGAACGAGATTCTCTTGCGTTTTTTTTTTTCGTTTCTTTTTTTTAGAAAAGGAGAATTTTCTTTTTTGTACTCGATCAGCGATGATTGATCGTTCCAGAGACTGTCCGTTTCTCTCTCTCTCTCTCTCTCTCTTTCTCTCCTCCCTCCCCCTCTTCTCGCTTAAGGGGCTGTACCCGTGTGAACGCTGAAAATTTGTGTGATTTTCGGGAATTTTTTGGAAGAAAAGTACTCAATCGAATGTTTCAGAAAATTAAGAATATTTTTGGCTATATTTGACCTATATTACATAATTTTTTCATGGAAAAATATTGATATCCAAGCGACTTATGCGCTGCTTTCGGAGGCGCCGAAAAAAAAGTTTCTCCACTGCTGACATGATTCCGGCCGATTGAGTAGCTGAAAGCGGAAAAGGAAAAAATGTCGTTAAACTGGAAGGTATTTCCCATACAATGATTTAGGATTTTCGAAAAATATCAAAATCTAACCAAGTAGCGTAGCTATGAAAAAAAGTCTGATTTCTTGCCTATAAAATGGTCGTTTTTTTTTCAATGCCAAATCGTCGATTTTTATCCAATCAAAAAAACCCTACGTCATTGTAGAGTAAATATATTCAAGGGTACTCAATTCAAATTTCAAGTCAATCGGATAATTGCTCTTTGAGTTGCAATGTCAGCAAATTTGAAAAATCTCATTTCGAGAAAAACGCGTTTAAATATTTAACTATCCATTTTTGCAAGATAAAATGATATTGATAAAAATGATATAAATCATAATGATATTCTTGAAAGTATAAACTGTCGAAAAAGGCAACAAAAAAAATCGATTTTTTTAGTATCACACTGGTATAGCCCCTTAAGTGTATAATTTAATTTTCCTTTATATCGAGTTTTGCTGTGTTGAAGTGTCTATTATATCTTGTTTTTAAAATATGTTTACTTTCGTTACATTACGTACATTCTTTGCTTTTTTTCATTACAGACTGTATTGTTTATTTTTGTTTTATATCGCATCTTTACGGCTTTGACATCGGTGTATTTTTTTACATCAAATCCCAATTTATTTTATTTCTGGTCATTTTTGTTTTACATCGAATCCTTATTTCTTCAATTTCAGTTTTTTTTTCAATCGAATTCTCGTTTCTTTAATTTTTGTTTGTTTTTCCCGTTTGATATCAAATTTGTATTTCTTTAAATTTTTTTTTACTGTAAAATAAATTAGTAACGGGTGGTTAATAGTTTTGAAAAAATATTGAATCTGTAACTTCATATTCGCTCGGAAGTTAACCTGGACATAATGAATATTATCACTCAATCAACCCCCTCTCTCTCTCTCTCTCTCTCTCTGCTTCGCTTTCTGTCACTTCTGTGAATTATTTCATTTAACCTGAAGGATTAGTCCGCGGCATTAATAAATCATGAATCAATCACTCAATCTCCTCTCTCTCTCTCTCTCTCTCTCTCTCTCTCTCTCTCTCTCTCTCTCTGCTTCTCTCTCTTTCGCCCTCTCTGTCAGGGAACTCGATCAATTTGTGTGCAATTTTTATCACGAACGTCCGCCCCGTTCGCCATCCCCAGAATTGCATTGTATATAGTGCCTACGAATGCGTGCTGTTCCACGGACAACTTTGGAATTCCGGAAGCGCATTTCTCGATTGCGCTCCGAGGCCGCATTCGAGCATGAGAATCGAGAGAAGTACGAAATTGTCGGCAATCCGCACGTCGATGACTGGCAGTGAGGTGGTCTCTAGCCTCTCGTCCTGTGCGATCCTCCGGAGGGATTCCCCGGAGGGCAGAGCGTACACCCGGCCCTCGTGCACTATACTATACCCCGGTCGATCGATCTGCGGTCACGAGGGGAGACCAACGATGCACCCTAATGCAGCCTCATTCCACTTTGCCAACATCGCGCTCGCTCCCTCGATCTCCGTTTTCCGATCCTTCGTTCTGTCTGCAATTATATGCACACACACACACACACACACACACACACACACACACACACACACACACACACACACACACACACACACACACACACACACACACACCTATATATATATATATGTATATATATATATATAATGTAACGTTGCGTTACGAATATCGAGACTATCCGAGAAAGGTGAGGTAAGCGGGCTGGCGTAGCTCAGTGGTCAGGGCAGTCGACCGGCAATCGAAAGGTTCCGGGTTCGAATCCTAGTCCAGAAGCGCACCGCATTTTTTCTCGGATAGTTTTCTTGGAGTTTTTACTGGGAATTACAATATATATATATATATAGGGGAAAAAAGTGATTTTGAAGACATTCGAATATAAGGAGTCCTCAAAGTAATACTTTGCACAAAGCCATTTCAAGTTCATTCTGAGAACCGCCCTCAAAACATCATTCTCCATATATATACATGGTAATCCGAAAATGTACGTCCTCAAGGAAAAGCATGATTCCTCTCATCAATACCTATCCAAATAGCCCCACGTATATTTTACCGTGTTTTTTGCTTTTCGGGAAAAAAAGCATTTTTTATTTTTCGATTTCGTGCATGTACGTCTCTCGCGATTTTTTTCACGCGTGTTATAGTTATGAAGTGCACTGTTCAGGCAATATTCTTGTTTAGAGGCCTAAATTTCGAAGGCTTCTTCGGGTTTGATTAAAAAAATATATATATATATTTTTTTAGCATCCCTTTTTTACAGTCTTTTTTTACTGAGTTTCAAGAATTGAGAGAAAAAAATGTGCAGAAGAAAATAAAAAGCGTTATGGGCCTCTAAATATGGCCGTGAGAAAAAGGGTTGAGGCGGTTGATATGATTCCAAAACTCCCATTCATCTGAAACAGAAGGAAAACCAATTTTATTGATCAATAAGAATGCCATGATATCGCAGGTACCGTAGAGAAAAAAAAATTGATGGCGTCTGTCTGAAAGAAAAGTTAATTCAAGCCCCATTTTTCGAAGTTTGAAATAAATAAAAAATAGTAATACTAATATCAATTTTGCAATGCCCGAGGTAGGGACGATAGAGGGATCTATACTGAAGGTCCATACCAAATTTGAAGTCAGTCAGTTGAATAGACCTCGCAATTTGTTGTCAACCAGGTTGTGAAAAAGTAGTTTCGAGAAAAACGCGTTTAAAAGTTTTGAGTACAATTTCCGACGAGCGCAACTACTTTAATGGAATAATGGCATTTTATACTAACATTATATTAATCGGTCATTCCTGCTTCGTAAAGTGTGCTTTTCCGACTTCCCTGCAAGCAGTTCCAACATCCTAAGAAGATTCTGAAGTTCGTAGCTCCGACGTAAACATCGAAAATTTCGAAATTTCCTTTCGAGGACATATTATTTATTATTAAGAGTCTGTACTTTGAAAAAATGTCATAAAAAGTCTATTTCTCCAAATTTGTAGACAAGAATTCTGCCTTGAGCAACAAATGCCTTGACCAGCTGAACAAAAGTAAAAAAATAATTTTCGAGGTTCAGTCACTAAAGTTCGAATTGAAAAACAATACTTATTACAAATGTAAATGAATTCCAATTATTATTTAAAACTCCCAACAGGAAGGTACATATACAAAAGAGGAAAAAAATAAAAACCTACGCTACAGGAAAGCCCGGAAAGAGAATAAAAAATGCATTCATCTCGACAAGTAAAAAAGATCGTAGAACAAGATTCGGATAGGTATCGATACGAGGCATTTAGATTTTCCTTACAGACGTTAATTTTCTCTGACGATGAATTTTGCATCACTGGAATGCCATTCGTTTCTTCCATTTTTTATTTACTTATTTTCATCATTATCCATAGCTTTTTTTGCGAATTCAACCCGTAAATTTTTGACTAAAAAAAAACAGAGAAGTTTAAGTAATTTTCAGGGCCTAAATCGGTCAAAAATAAAACACAATAAATTAAAACGAATTAATTTTAGTTGCATTCCAATGATGCAAACTTCAACGTCATACTTTTATGGCGACCCTGTATATCAGTATATATCATATCTATTCAATTAACGTAGATTCTCATCGTTGAGCGAGTCCCCAGCAATTAAAGTTCCGGGTCTCCTGATTTATAGGCAACGATTTGCAGAGTTACCGAGTCTCTCGAATAATGCTGTGCACACGACGCGTATACCCGAAGTCTCGATCTTCCATATACGAGATCCAGCACACAATTCAGACGAGGCTCACGCAAAGGGAAATCATTTCAGATTGGAGAAATACGGGCGAGAAAACGAGATGAGCGTGAAAAAAGTGCAAAGTGTTCAAAGTCTCCCTCTCTCGTTCTCTCCCTGCGTAAATTCGTATAAAGGGGGGCGAAATTTTCACGCATCGAAAGAGGATTTCGCGCGTAGGCTTCTTTGGCCCTCGACATACATCGCAACCCCTCAGGACGCGCCTTATACACGATTCGGGTATGAAAAAAAGATCTTACCTACCGCATCAAGTATATATACATATATGTCGACTAAACGGAGCAAATACGTGTTTCCGTCGGAGAATTTTTACGGTTCGTTGTGTCCCATCACGCTCGCTCACCTTCGAATTTTCTTCTCCGGGCTACCACGATCCCTCGTTTTGGAGTCAACTCTCGACTGCTACGCCTTTCTTCCTCTCGGCTTCTCAGCCGCTTCCTAGCCTTCTGCCTCCTTGGCCCTTTATACGTGTATGCGTGTGGCTGGCTGTGTGTATGGATATTCATATATCTCGCACTCTGCTTTGCTCCCGTTTTCTGGCTGCCCCTTCCTTCATTGACATATTGCAGCATCACTTGAGTGTCTGCTCCAAGATTTCCAACACCGGCATATATGTATATACATATACATATACACACACACGCACGCACGCACGCACGCACGCACGCACGCACGCACGCACGCACGCACACACACACACACACACACACACACACACACACACACACACACACACACACACACACACAGTGTCCCTTTTATCTTTGCCACCCGAAATAACTCGGTAATTATCGACGTGAGAAAAAAATGTTCCAAACAAAAGTTGTACGGTGTGAAGGGAGCCATCAAATGCGACCAATTTTTTCTATTTCAGTGGAGGCGCTGACGCACAGTGAAGGTCACTTCCACTTTTTTCAATGGAATGGTACATCTTTTTGTTCAACCGTCTTGGGGAGCACCTCAAGCCGCATAAAAAACATTAGGGGTTCAAAGTCGCTCAGGGTCATTCAAGGTCAGTATCGATTATACAAATCTAAATATCTCGGATCACTGCCAAATATTAGGTAGTGATCCGAGATATTTAGATTTGTATAATCGATACTGACCTTGAATGACCTTGAACGACTTTTACCCCCTAATGTTTTTTATGCGGCTTGAGGTGCTTCACAAGATGGCTAAAAAAGAAATGTACCATTCAATTTGAAAAAGTGGAGGTGACCTTCACCTCCACTTGGACCAGGTGGAGGTCACCGGGTAAAAAAGTCCAGGTAACCTTCACCTCCACGTGGACGCACCCTCACTGTGCGTCAGCGCCTCCACGGAAATAGAAAAAATGTATCGCATTTGATGGCCCGCTTCACATCGTACAACTTTTGTCTGGAACATTTTTTTCTGACGTCGATAATTACCGAGTTATTTCGGGTGCCAGAGATAAGACGGTCACTCTGTATATAAATATTATTAATATGAAATTTATATATTATTATACTTATATTAATATTATGAATTATGAACATTAGGTTTATGCATATATATCATGACATTCAGACTTCCATCCGATAGCGATGACACATCGACACCAGCAACCACCTCGCAAACGCGTTACGGTGGCCCGAGAATTGTTACCATTCACGTCGCACGTCTCCCAAGAATCCGGAGCACCCGGAAACGCTCACGGGCCCCGACGCGTTGACAGAAGCTCTCGTCCCGTGCATTGCGTTGTCGACGTCGCGGTTATCCGCAGCCCGCGACGACAACGATCCAGACGCGTCTCGTACACGTATACATCGCCATACTGTTGCCATTGAGTAGTATACACGTACAGATACACACGCGTACGTTAGGGCAGACGAACCGCTCAACAAAACCAACCCAGTCCACCGTTTCGTTCGCTACGACCCCGGATCATTCTTCGTTCCCTCTCGACCTTCGGGTGGAAATACTGAATAGGAAAGAAGATCCTAAGCCTGGGTGGATTTAAGCTGCGCATAGGATAGACCGAATAACCGAAGAGCTAAACGGAACGCGACCCGCCGAACCTCATCGTTTTCCCTTAAGAAACCTTCGTCTTTTATTCCGTTTCCTCTCAGTATATATACATACATACACACACACACACACACACATATATATATATATAAGAAAAACGGAATTATTTTCATTATTTATAAAAAAATGTTTTTCCGACAAAATTATTTATTGTATTTTAGACACATTTCGAAATTATTATTTGATACGACGTGAAAAAATGATTGCAAGCGAAACTTATAAAAGCACCTAAAAGTTGCTTGCGCCGTGTTTTAAAATTGACCGGTAGCGCTCAAGTCAGGTGAGGGTTTTGTTTACCTTATAATAACATTTTTCGTAAAGGTCGCGGACAGAAAGATATGACGATTTTTTTCCTGCATTACCCTTCCCAGATAGACAGTCACGATCATCACGCCGTGCATACAATTGATGAAGCAAATTTTACAGCATCTTGACTACATGTCATGATGCGAAGCCGTGTACTCATTTAGTATAGTGAATGTACAAAGCATTTTGACCTCAATATGTCGTTTACAAATGCATCGTACGTTTGGAGCATGTTGAACTCATATCGCTGTGCTCAAGTGTCCACAATTAATATCTGCAAATTTTGCGTCATATGGAAGTCATCCAATGACTTGTGTCGATGAATTCACTGGGTTAGCACTGGTAGTAGACATGCCATGCAAGCAATATGACGGCGATATGCATGTTTGTCAGTGATACATTCGATGGGCGCAACATGACGGCGATATGCGTGTTTCTCAGTGATACATCCTATGACGGCGATATGCATGTTTCTAAGTGATACATTCGTTGATACAATATGACGGCGATATGTATATTTCGTCAGTGATACATCCTACGAGCACAATATGATGGCGATATGCATGTTTCTCAGTAATACATTCCGTGACGGCAATATGCATGTTTTCGGGGATACATTCGATGAGCGCAATATGACGGCGATATGTATAATTCTCAGTGATACATCCCATGAGCGCAATATGACGGCGATATGCGTTTTTACCAGTGATACATCCTATGACGGCGATGTGCATATTTCAAAGTGATACATTAGATGAGCGCAATATGACGGCGATATGCATATTTCTCAGTGATACATCCCATGAGCGCAATATGACGGCGATATGCGTGTTTCTCAGTGATACATCCTATGACGGCGATGTGCATATTTCAAAGTGATACATTAGATGAGCGCAATATGACGGCGATATGCATATTTCTCAGTGATACATCCCATGAGCGCAATATGACGGCGATATGCGTGTTTCTCAGTGATACATCCTATGATGGCGATGTGCATATTTCAAAGTGATACATTAGATGAGCGCAATATGACGGCGATATGCATATTTCTCAGTGATACATCCCATGAGCGCAATATGACGGCGATATGCGTGTTTCTCAGTGATACATCCTATGATGGCGATGTGCATATTTCAAAGTGATACATTCGATGAGCGCAATATAACGGCGATATGTATATATGTCAGTGATACATCCCATGAGCGCAATATGACGGCGATATGCATACAAATCCAAAATGATACAAATAGGCAGATACAAAGAAAGTTTGCACAAGTGTTAGAATGGCTAGGTGGGTAGCGCGCTCAGCTCTCGAATTAGAAGACGTAGGTTCAAACCGTAGGTAGGTACAAAATTTAACTAGGCAAGATACGTTTTAATCCATTTATCATATAGGCAGGAACATAAATAAAGCATATGGATATAAAAATCCTACTAGATTTTTTAATCAACATTTTTGGATTTTTTTACCTTTCACGCTATGACACTCATATGAGGTTCATATGAGCACAGCATAGTTACGTCACGCCATGCCCCTAATATGAGCTCCGTATGAGCACAGCATAGTTACGTCGCGCCATGCCGCCAATATGAGCTCCGTATGAGCACAGCATAGTTACGTCACGCCATGCCGCTAATATGAGCTCCGTATGAGCACTACAATTTTTTCAAGCCGTGACACCCATATGAGCCCCATATGCACTCACTTATCGTTAGATATTCCTGAGCCGAATTTGCTAGTCTGATGAATTCACTGCATGCATATTCGCGTGAGAACAACTTTGCTTCATTTGGATGTATTATTGTGAATCATCATGTGATGCAAATATGACTTCAACGAGAGCACTCATAAGGGATACTCAGCTGTGTGACTTCCTATGCCGCAGTGATGATGTACATATGATGCCAATATGAGGTACATCCGTCTATCTGGGTTGGCAATTCTTCAGATGTGACTTCTCAAAAAAACGGCTGTAATTTTTTTGCTATTTTCTCAGTTATTGGGTTATAAATTACGATATTGAGTCAGCGGAAGCTGAAATTCACCCTCTCATGAAAAGTTACGGGGTTTTGTAGTTCGCGGAAGCACGTGATAAATTTTTGCAACATTTTGGAACATTTCGTCGTCTATATTGGGATGGTTTGGGTTAAAGTATAGGTAAAAGTTATAAGGTTTTAAAGTTCGCGGAAACACGTGATGAAATTGGGTTAAGGCAGTCCTATCGCTTCACAGCAGTCATACCACTGACCATACTGGAGCACAATTTATATTTTTAACATATGCAAAAAAAAAACAATTTTTAATAACTAAAGTTTCCATGTGTAAACTGTTTAATGAATGTTCACATTTAATGAGAAAAATGAAAAAAATTGTTATACCAACGATTCGCGCAGTATTTCTAGGCTTGATATTTGGCCATATTGGTTCTATCTCCGTCTCTTTTTACTCAACCAGGCGAATTTAATCTCCATGCTTTTCTACGTCGATCTGTCAAAACAATGTCAGGTGCGGGAAATATAAAGCATTGTATTCGGTCCACGACTGGTAAAAAGGGTGGAAAATTTGTGTCCGCGAAATATGTCGGTTAAAAATTAATCACGTGTGGAAATTCGAATGAATGAGATGAGGTTAGGACTACAGTCAGCTGTTGCCTTGCTGTCACGTCTCTTTATCGTAGCAAGTGGTAATAAATCCAATACCGGAAGTTCAAATTAAACTTGATATTACATAAAAATTAGGTCAATAAGCGTAATTTTTTTCTAAGAGCACTGGATTACTACAAAATCTGATTATTTTTAAGAATCTGACGGATTCCCACCATTATATACACTTCTGTACCGACCGGAAATTGGGTTTTTGTGTGTCGTCTCGGAATTTCTTCACAAAAATACGCAATTTTAATATTTCTTTTCTCTGTAATTAGGTCGATAAACGACGATTATTAATACATTTAGTGAAGGAAAAAAATTATGAAAATCCTATAGATAGAAGCGTAGCGATAGGACTACCTTGAGAGACGTTCAGGAACGATATTCACAAGATTGTTTCGATTTTCTGGCCCAGCAAATAAGCACTGGCCAACAATCGTATATATATATATATATATGTTGAAGCAGCGGTGCTTCAACCCATCGGAAACTCCCCTCTTCCAATTTCCTCTCTGTCCTCATCATTGCGCTACACAACCTCTTCGACATCGCCCGGGAGACGAGCCGTGTACGCCGCAGTAGCGAATTTCCGAGCGCAAAGCACACGCAGAACACACGCGGTACGTGCATACACACACACGCGCGCGCACACACACATAGTGACACAAACACCGAATGCCATTGTTGCGGTCGTTGAAGCAGTCCACAATAATGTCGATGACAATGCGTCGCCGTTCTCGAATCGTCCTGAACATAAGCTCCGCTCTCCATCCTTCGTGTCGTGTCTCTTTACGTGTATCGAAAGCACGTGACGTATCGCCACTAAATATCGTGTCCTCGGGACTGTGGAACGTAACTATGTGTATTGACTCATGCATTTCGTACTGTCTCTCTGTTTAGGGCTGTCTCTCTTCACTCTTTCTCTTTTTCTTTTCTCCAGCCTCTCTTTCTCTCTCCTCCAGCTTCCTCTCGCTCTTTTCCAGCCTCTCTCGCTTCTCCAGACCCTCTCTCTCTTCTCCAAACTCTCTCTCTCTCTTCTCCAGACTCTCTCTAAATTCTCCAGACTCTCCCTCTATCTTCTCCACCTCGTCACTTGCGCTGAACTCCAGCCTTTCTCTCTCTCTTCTCCAGTCTCTCTTACTCTCTTCTTCAGCGTCCGGTCTTCTTTTCCCCAGTCTCTCTTTCTCTCTTCTCCAGCATCTCTTCGTCTCTTCTTCAGTATATCTTCCACTCTTCTCCAGTATCTTTTTCTCTCTTCTCCAGCCTCCCTCTGTTCTCCAGCGTTTCTCTCATTTCCAGCGTCTTCCTCTTCTCCAGTCTCACTCACCTTCTTCTTCAGCCTCCCATTCTCTTTTCTCCAGGCTCTATTTCTCTCTTCTTCAGCCTTCCTCTCTTCTTCAGCATCTCCTTCTTCTTTTCCAGCCTCCTTCTGTTCTCCAGCGTTTCTCTCATTTCCAGCGTCTTTCTCTTGTCCAGTCTCACTCACTTTCTTCTTCAGCCTCCCGTTCGCTTTTATGCAGTCTCTATTTCTCCCTTCTCCAGCCTTCCTCTCTTCCCCAGCCGCTCTTTCTCTCCTCTCCAGCATCTCTATCTCTCTTCTCCAGCATCTCTTACTCGCTTCTCCAACATCTCTTCCTCTCTTCTCCAGCATCTCTTTCTCTCTTCTCCAGTCTCCCTCTCTTCTCCAGCCTCTCTCCCTTTTCCAGCATTTGTCTCATTTCCAGCCTCTCTCTTCTCCAGCCTCTCTCTCGCTCTCATATCCGTACGCAAAAGATTTCGAGTATTCTGGCAATGGGAGCGATTATTAGTCGCGAATATGCAAACCGCGATAGATTGACTACCCACAATGCGGATTCGAGTCATTCCAATCCCGGCGCACAATGTACATTCGTTGGAATGTCGGTCGAATATGCCCGTTTTACTTTTTTTTTCACTATCAACATTTCATTACTCCGGAGATTTCGAACGTGCGCGCTTAATTGAAACTTCAACGGGTATTAGTCATCGGATATTTGGTACTTAAAAGTGCATCGCCAAAACACGTTGTTCCGTCTGATATAAATAAATATATGCATGTAAAGATATTCGAGAAAACATGTATATGTCTATAAGGACAGATAAATCAACTTCATTATTTCTCAAATATTGGAATTAATTTTAATGTATTGGGATGTTGAATAAGTGCTCACTGTTTGTCCCTGTAAATCGATGCTTTATTTAAAAAAAAATCATTCCTAATGCTTTTAAACGCTTCCAAGCATGTGTCTTGGAGTAATGCCTCCAATTCAACACGTTAAAATCATTATTTTTGAAGCGTCTGAACCAATTTCTGCATGTTGTTTCCGAAAGAACATGGTCGCCGTGGGTCTCAACAAGCATTATGTGTGCTTCAGCGGCAGACCTTTTTTTAAATAAAGTAGTGCAGTCAAATGCCAAATACTCTTTTTTTGGCACGAAATTTGACATGTTTAACACTGAAAAAAAGTTGCTTACACTTCGGCGAAATGGCATACATTGAATTTCAAGCTTACTTGAAGTACTTCTTTATAGATGCTATACTATAAAGAATCTATAAAGTACTTCTTTATAGATTCTTTATAGTTACTATCTTAAACTACAGGCACGCAGTTCTGGTAAGGCCATCTAATGGAAAACAGCAAGGACTTACTCAACGTCCTAATATTATGAAACTTAAGGGGCCAGTCCACTTTGGAGCCAGGAAGAAAGCTATTATCGCGATTTCTTTTGAAAATTTTATAAAATATATGAATATAAAAATGGTTGGGCTTAATGAATAAAGTCTTGAAATACATTTTTTAAAAAATTATTCATTTTTATTCATTTTTAAGTACAAAAACTATAGTTTAACGTTACGCCTCAAAAATTCGATGGGCTAGGTAGCTCCATCACAACTCGGCAATGGCTTGCCTGAAACAAAAAATCAAAGTCCATTAGATTCAATATGACGCCAGCTACAAAATGACCCTCGGATATAAAGTTTTATCAAAAAATAAAAAAATGGCAGATGAAAAACGAAAAAAGTAATTAAAAAACGCAGTATTTCGCAAAAAAAAGAGTAAAAATCAAAATTTTAAAACCATCGAGGGTCATCTTGTTGCGAATCATGTTTACATCTTCGTCGATTTCTTCAAGTCTTGCTTGCGATTTTTAAAATTTTTCAAAGTGGACTGGCCCCTTAATTATCTACTCAACGAGCAGGAAAATAATCACTGCTGTACAAAATACCAACTGTATTCCGCCAAAGTGTCTAAAATAAAATATGCAGAAAAGAAAGGAAGCTTTTCCATTCCCTGCTTCCTCAGAGAGACAAAGAAAGAGGAAGATCGAGAGATTGAGAGAGTAAGAAACAAGGATGCGAAAAAAATACTCGCGACGATTGAAAGCTATAGTCCACGCGTGGTAGTTGGAATGATATTGCCTCTCGCACAGCGTATAATTTTCTAGTTGAGGAGCAAACCAAGCGATCTGTTCCCACATCAGCGATTCTAATGTACCGATGATTCAACCAATCGTCGATTGGCCCGTAGATTGGAATTCCCCGGAGCGTCCCCTTGCCGCCTCAAATCTCTTTCTGCATCTCTTCTCTCTCTCTCTCTCTCTCTCTCTCTCTCTCTCTCTCTCTCTCTCGCCCCCCCCCTTTACCTCTCTGCGATACACGATAACGCTGCAAGTCTGAAACTTGATACGTAGGGAATCGATGATGCACACCATATTCTCTCTCTCTCTCTCTCTCTCTCTCTCTCTCTCCTTCTCTGTTTCTCTCTGTCCCTACACATCCCTTGCAAAGCTCTCGCTCCATGCTTCCGTCAGCGATGTACTTGAACCCGTTTCCTAGACTGCATGAATATCCATTGAGTACATCCATTCTGTCCGCGTACATACATCCATATATATATATATACTATATATTTGTGCTTTTTTGAGGACGATCCTCAAATTTTCGTCCAATGAAATGGTTGATTGTAAGCACAGGGCGGTTCTCGAAATAACCATTATATAAATATGGTTAAATTTATCCAAATGTCATTTTGCGGACGGCTTTACATAATGTTGAGCATGGGGACAATTGGCTATTGTCAGGCAGGGTTGCAAATAATGCATTACTTTTTGTAATGCATTAGCGTTTTCATTACCCATTCATTTACATTTTGCAATGAAAAAAAGAATTCATTACCCATTACATTACATTTTGTAATTCAAACAATTGCCATTGCTCATTACATTACAAAATGTCATGTAATGAGCAATGGAATTTATTCACATCACCAATGCAATGCAATGTAAAAAATCTCCATTACTCATTACAATGTAATGAGGACAATCATTCGTTTTCCATTAGGGGAAACGGTTTTTGCACTGGGTCGATCTGACCCGATGGGAAACGAATAATGATCTATGTTACTTGGTAATGAGTAATAGAGATTTTTTACATTACATTAGCAATGTGAACAAATTCCGTTACTCATTACATTAAATTTTGTAATGTAAAAAATTTTCGTTACTCATTACATTACACTTTGTAATGTAGAAATGTCCATTACCCATTGCGATGTAATGCGTAATGAAATTTTTTGTCACTACACATTAGCCTGCATTTTGTAATGAAAATGTTTCACATTACAAAATGTAATGTAATGAGTAATGGACATTTTTTACACTACAAATTCCAATGTAATGAGTGATGGAAATTGTTTACAATACAAAATATTGGGTTGGTACAAAAATCTTGCAACACACAACACGAGTAAAAAAGAAAAATATTTTATTTTAACAATAAACGATTATTCAGTAATGTAGGCTCCCTCCGCATCTACAACTCTTGCCCAACGCTCTGGTAGACTATGCACGCCCGCAGACCAGAATTCTTTTGATCGTGAATTAAGAAAGTCGTCCAATGTATTTTTGAGATCTGACAGATCATCAAATTTTTTATCCCGTAAATAGTTCTTCAAAGCTCGAAACAGGTGATAGTCGGTAGGTGCTAAGTCTGCTGAATACGGTGGGTGTGGTAGAACTTCCCATCCTAGCTGCGAAGTAGTTTCTTGTGTCATCTTAGCGACGTGGGGTCGAGCATTGTCATGGAGAAGCCGAACGTGAAGACGTTTACGCCTTTTCTGTTTCATAATTTTAGCGACCTTTTGCAGTTGTGCAGAATAAATCTCTGCCTGTATTGTGGTGTTGGTTGGCAGAAATTCGTAATAGAGCATGCCCTCAGAATCCCACCAACAACAGAGTAAAACTTTCTTCATTTCACGGGGCTGTTTAGGGGTCGGTTCTAGTTTTTCCCCTTTCGATAGCCACTGACACTTGCGCGTGTGATTAACATACAACACCCAGCTTTCATCCCCAGTGACTATTTCTTGAAGAAAATCCTTTCTTTGCAGACGATGCAGGAGTGAAAGACAGATGGACATGCGTGTTGCTATGTTTGATTCGCTGAGATTGTGCGGTATCCAAGACGAAACAACTTTCCTATATCCCATCTCTTGTAAATGTCGAAGGATCGTGGGCTGACTGCAGTTGACTTTGTTGGCTAATTCTCGTGACGACATATTAGGCTTTGCCTTTGTAAGTGTTCGCAGTTCTTCATCGTCCACGATCGATTCTCTGCCGGACCTAGGTTTGTCTTCAAAAGATGTATCGCCAGAATGAAAACGCTGATACCAACGGGAGACCGTTGAACAATTAACTACATTAGCCTTGAACGCACTGCACATATTACGGGCTGCAGCTCTTACAGAATTCCCTTGCAAGAATTCGTAATATGCGATTGCTCGAAGTGCACGTTGATCCATCTTTGCTCATACTGACTCCGCGGAACATCTGACTCGCTTATATATCCTGCGGCATGGAAGGTTCTAGACCATTCTTGTATTTCCTATTCTCGAATGTTCTCGAACTTCATTATTAGGAAAAATATTTTAATTGAAAAAAAAGTGTTGCAAGATTTTTGTACCAACCCAATATAATGTGATGAGTAATGGACAATTTTTACATTACAAAACCCAATGTCATAAGTAACGGAAATTGTTTACATTACGAAATATAATGTAATGAGTAAAGGAATTTTTTACATTACTGAATGTAATCTAATGGGTAATGAAATATATTTTCATTGCCCATTAAAAACCTAATGAATAATTCATTGCTTTTTCATTACAAATTTCGCAGCCCTGCTGTCAGGACGTTCCTCGAAGTCGAATGTCTTCGTAATCACCTTTCCCTACTTTGCGCACACGTAGCAATTTCTGTAGCATTGATAATTTGCATTTGTGGGATAGAGCGGCTGGAAATTGGTACTTTGGTACTTGATGAGAGCCACTCCTGCTTTCTTGTCTTTGATGCATCGATCTATCGGACTCCTTATTGCGCTAGAATGCCACTGCAAGGCTCATATATATATATATATATATATATATATATATATATATCTTTCTCTCGCTCTCTCGCTCTCCCTAGTGCCATCGTGAGAAAATGTTGTTCCCCTGAAAAAATCGATAGGCAAAAAAAGGGAAAGAAAAACCACACACACACATGAGGAATTTCATTTCGAGATCGTGGTATGCGCGAAACATTCCGCGAGTATGATTTTCCGGGATTTGGAATTATAGTGAAAAACTGGCAGGAATCAGCGTGCGATCGTGCGCGCAAATCGCTCAGCTATCTCGCTCATTCGTGCGGCGGGGGGAAGCTTTTTGCTTACTTTTGCAAACACATGTGTGTGTGTATATATATATATATGCACACACACACACGCGCGCATACACATGTGTCATATTGCGAGAATGTGCTGTCGCGCGTGATGCTCGGCGAGTGACATTTTCTGGTCCACTCTTACGAACCAAAAAATGTCCCTCTGTTTTTCACATCACAGCTGTTTTTTTTTTTGTTTTTTTTTACAACTTCACGAATTCCGGATTTTCTGTAACATTTGTTGTGCTCGTTCGTAGGTGGAAAGTGACGGAGTAGAAGGACCCTTGACAAAAAAATAATAGCAACACGGAAAATCCCGAAACAATTTTTTTCTCGATTCCCGAAAAGGTTTTTATTTTTCTCGATTTTATCCTCTCGGTTCGTGCAAGCTTTGCACTTTTTTCCCTCTCATTTTATTTTTTTATTTTTCGAGATTACCCTATCGCCGGACAGCTCCTACTTTTTCCTCGGCCGCTTTATTTTTCCCAAAAATACACACTTTCTCGTATCTCTCGAGCAGGACTATCGGTTGGGAAATCGGAGGAAAACTTTTCGTTTGGTTTTTTTTCGTGTTCATACCGATACGCGCATTTTCGCTGTGCATGCGGTAGCGAACAGCTGTCGCCCAAAAGAGAAAGCAGGCGTATGGCCCGTTGGTTTGTTAAGTACCCATATACGTCTGGATATATATATATATATATATATATATATATATATATATATATATATATATATATATAGATAAACCCACACACATACGTACATATCATCCATATAAAATATATTTACAATATAGGAATCCATACGTATATACACAACCACATATATATATATATTTAAGCCGATTTTTTAATTCTATATACACAAGGTGAGGCAACAACTATTAGCAGTAGAAATACTTGCTAACTTATCAGACTTAGGAGATACATTTTTCTACATAAGTTGCATAGATAGGGGGCCATCAAGTGGTGACTACAGGGTCCATCCAGGGGGAAGCGCTTCGGGGATTTCAAGCTCATCCACATTTTAAAAAGTGGGACTACTATTATTTTTTTCACACTTTTATCGTGGAATTAAAAATAAGTTCACTCACGAAATTTTGAGATGATAGATCAGGATTTAGTATAAAAGATCGATGAAATAGCAATTTCGATATTTTTCAGGCCTAGAATCGATTTAAAAAACCGTGCAAAAGCTCACTTCTGTAAAAGATGCTCAAAGTAATGGCCACTACTTTTAGTCCGCGCTTGTAATCTCACTCGCATCCACTGCGTTGCAATTTTATGACGTCCTCCGTAAATTGAAGGACACCTCTGTGATGGGACCGAAAAAGGTAGTTTTTTCCGAATTTCTTTTATCTGCTGGATTATTTATTTGGAGTTTGAAAAAATCACTGAATTTGAAAATAGTATACGTTGAATCTACTTCGTGTCTATTTTTATTGAACAAAATTAAAAATTAACAATGTTATTGGGGTAATTTGCGTATTTTTCTAAAAATTTGTATAAAATACATTTGTATAAAATGTATAAAAATTATTTTGTATTTGTATTAAATTATTTTTTCACTTGTTATTGGTATAAAAAATGTGGTCCAACGGCTGTACCGATAGTTCAACAATAGTTGGTCTAAAAAATAGAAATGAAAAATGTTATAATCGATGTAAATGTAGTTCTCGTAGTACGTAGCAATTTTTCGAAGAAAAAAAAATCGCACGCCAATATTTTCACCAAAATATTTTGGTGAAAAATCATTTCAAGGTCATACTTTCATAGACCGTTGAGTTCGTCTGAATGTCAGCTACAGCGTCTTAGTAAAAAAAAAACACGTTGCCATTTTAAAAACCATTGATCCGTTATCCGTTGGATGCGCTGCTATCACACCAGAAATTATTCGAAGGTCAAGAGAATCATTCATCCGACGTCTTCAAAAATGTGTCGAGGTTAAGGGGCTATACCAGTGTGAACGCTGAAAATTTGGGTGATTTTCGGGAATTTTTTTGAAGAAAAGTACTCAATTAAATATTTCGAAAATTTAAGAGTATATTTGGCTATATTTTACCTATATTACATCATTTTTTCATAGAAAAATATTAAGATCCAAGCGACTTATGCGCTGCCTTCGGAGGCGCCAAAAAAAAGTTCCTCCACTGCTGACATGATTCCGGCCGATTGAGTAGCTGAAACCGAAAAAGGGAAGAATGTCGTTAAACTGGAACGTATTTCCCGTACAATGATTTAGGATTTTCGAAAAATATCAAAATCTAACAAAATGGTGTAGTTATGAAAAAAGTCTGTTTTCTTGCCTATAAAATGGTCTTTTTTTTCAATGCCAAATCGTCAATTTTCATCCAATCAAAAATATCCTACGTCATTGTAGAATAAATATATTCAAGAGTACTCAGTTCAAATTTCAAGTCAATCGGATAATTGCTCTTTGAGTTACAATGTCAGCAAATTTGAAAAATCTCATTTCGAGAAAAACGCTTTTAAAGATTTAACTATCGATTTTTGCAAGATAAAATGATATTGTTATGAATGAAGATGATATTCTTGAAAGTATAAACTGTCGAAAAAGGCAAAAAAATTGATTTTTTGAAAGTGTCACACTGGTATAACCCCTTAATGGTGATCACTTCAACTATTTGTCACAATACATTTTCTGCACAAAAAATTCAATCACATTATTCGGATATTCTTATTGTCAATGCCATCATGATTTCCCGTTTTTACACGTGTTTTTTAGTAAAAATCATTTCTAGGCCATGATATCATAGGTCGTTGGATTCGTCTGAATATCAAAAAGTCTTAATAAAGAAAAAACATGCTCCCATTTGAAAAACCATTGATGACCTTGAGAACGCAAAAACGATGACCTTGACATACATGAATTTTTCACCCCCGTATCAGCCCTTCGAAATCAATCAAATTACCTCCTGACATTTTTTTCGTCACTCTCAAGGCAACGGAGATATTCGTGGTGGTCACGTTAAATGGTCCACCCTGTCTATCATGAATCCAAATCAGAACCATAAAATTGCTCGGCCTCAGACAATAGAAATTAAGGTAGACAAATAAGTCGGCGAAATAATAGGTACGATGTCCCCATGATATAGCATATGATAGCGTACCTATTACATTTTGCCTACCTTACGCCCGTTAATTCGAAATTTTGAGAACTTTGCGCCAAAATATAACGCATCTTCATTGGGAAAGATCCGATTATACCTGCAGAGCCACGCTGTCGAAATAAATAAAGACTGCGGTACATTTGGTAGTCGGCAATTGCAGACACGTTGCGCCCGCTTCGCAGACTATTCCTTCGGTCGAGCAAGTAGTAGCGCGGATGCAAACAGCTTCGTCCGTCTGTACCCCATATAGCCATGAACGGTACACAACAGTTAAACGTGCATAAAACTGGTATAGCGAGAGAATAAAGTTTTCTGGCACGTGGCCCGAATCGCGCGCTCGCTCGCTATCCCGTTCGGTTTTATTCGCGCACAAAAAAAAAAGCGTCTCGACGTGTGCGCCTAATACACGTTGCATCGCGATGTACCCGTTTATAATATACGACCGCGCAGCATGTCACGGGAAACTTTTATTTTGTGTGTATTTTTTTAACCCTCTTTCTTTTGTTGGTTTTTGTTTCGTCTTTTTTTTTCGCTTTTGGAGGTTCCTTTCGTCGGTTTGCCTTTTTCGTTCCGCCGGTATAATACTTATAATAATATATGTGTGGGTATATGCAAACAGTGCATGCGTGGAGCCAAAAAAACGGGTCGACTTTCAATATTTTTTTGTAACGAGCGTATGGGGATGACGAGGTCGGGATTTTATATACAATTGAAACATAGTCTCGTCGAGTTTAAGTTCTTTTTTCATTGAAAAATAGTGATAAACAATGGAGTTATTATTATTTAAGGGAGAAGACACCTTTAGGCGAGGAAAAAAGCTGATGTTCATGATTTTTTTTTTGACGAAAATTGTCTTCGCTATTTTTGAAACTCAGGGTATGTTTTGTTACTACTTTTAGCTGTAACATGGTATTTTTTTCTATTAGTCTTTACAAATGGTGGACGTATGACACGGTCATCTAAACGGGCTGTCGCGGATGTTCTCAAACTGCGTGATACGGGGTCGGCTTGAAATTCCGAACTTTGAATGATCAGAACGTTCAAAACTCTGAAAAAATACTACCGCGAAAGATCAAAGCTCCGAAAGAATTTTACACGAAAGACCAAAAATCCGAAAATCTGAACGCTATCAAAATAATTCGGCTATGGAAGTTTTAAAAGTTTCAAAATTTTCAACAAATCAACGAAGTTTTTCAATAATTTTTTGTATTAAGGGAGGGGTTTAAAATAATTAAAGGGTTTAAAATAAAAAAAGGGTTTAAAATAGTTTTACTAAATTATTTTCAATAATTTTTTTTATTAAGGCTCCACTTCGGAGCCACGAAAAAAGGCTATTTTCGCGATTTTTTTTTTTGAGGATTTTATAAAAGACATGAATATAAAAGTTGTTGGGCTTGATGAATAGTCTTAAAATACATTTAAAAAAATTTTTATTCATTTTTATTCATTTTTAAGTACAAAAACTATAGTTTAACGTGACGCCTCAAAAATAGGTGGGCTAGGTAGCTCCATCACAACTCGGCAACGGCTTGGCTGAAACAAAAAAATCAAAGTCCATTAGATTCAGTATGACACCAGCTACAAAATGACCCTCGGATATAAAATTTTATCAAAAAATAAAAAAATGGCAGATGAAAAACGAAAAAAGATTTAAAAAACGCGTTTTCGCAATTTTTCGCAAAAAAAAGAGTAAAAATCAAAATTTCCAAACCATCGAGGGTCATTTTGCTGCGAATCATGTTTACAATATGTGGTTCATATTTCAAGAGAATCGGTTTATTAGTTTTAGAGATACGATGGAGCTAGATTTTGAAAACGTTGTTTCGAGAAAAACGCGTTTGAAGTTTATACTATGAAAAACTCAATCGGCAATTCCTGCACCGTACAAAATCCCTTCTGATTGCTCATCGTCGTCGATTTCTTCAAGTGTTGCTTGCTTGCGATTTTTTGACATTTTCAAAGTGGACTGGCCCCTTAAGAAGTGAGTTTACGTCAGTTTTGAAATTTGTTTAGACAATGCTATACGTTCTGCTTCATTTACGGTCAACTGAGTAGAATTTTGCTGGCCTGATCTTGACGAATCTTGTAATTTCGAAACATTAAAATTAGGAATTTTAATCCGTCGGAGCATTCAAAGTGCGCAATTTCAACCCCGCCCCCATGTCAAGATCATGCCAGCGAAAGTCTTCACAGTTGACTGTAAATGATGTAGAACGTATAACATTGTCTAAACAAATTTTAAAATTGACGCGAAATCCCTTCTTAATAAAAAAAAAATCTTTGACTAATTCATCGATTTATTGAAAATTTTGAAACTTTCGAAACTTCCATAGCCGAATTATTTTGACGGTGTTCAGATTTCCGGAGTTTTGGTCTTTCGTGTAAAATTCTTTCGGAGTTTTGAGCGTTCTGATCATTCAAAGTTTGAAATTTCAACCCGGCCCCATCTTGAATTTCGGAACATTAAAATTCGCAATTTTAAACAGTCGGAACATTTAAAGTTCGGAATTTCAACCCTGCCACGCAAAATGTAGCGTCCGCGGATTAATCTGCAAAAAAAAAACAACGAAGATCTTTCTTTCATCAACACTCATACGCAGAATATGAACCGAGAAAAAGTGAAAAATGTTGAAAATTGATGAAATGGTACGCGTTGAAATAAAAAGATTGAATTTTCCGAAACAAATAGCTACATTTTTCAATGAAAAAGAATACTTTTATTTTTATTTTCAAGAACATTTAGAGTCATGTTTTAGACAATAAGGTCAGAAAGATTCATACCAAATTTCATTCGAATCGGTCGATTAGTCTAGTAGCTATACGTCACGCCAGTTTTGAAAATGCAGTTTAGAAAATCGGGCCGTACCTCCGCCATATTGACAGACTAATAAAAAAAAATACCATTCAACGGCCAAAAGTAGTATACTCGGAGTTTAAAAAATGACGAAGAAAATTTTCCTTCTAAAAAAATGATGAAGAAAATTTTCCTTCTAAAAAAAATCATGAACATCAACAAATGTTTTCGTCGCCTAAAGGTATCTCCCCCCCTAATACATAGGCTTGCCATGTTAGAGTTCTTTTTTCATTGGAATTTGGAATTTGGAACTTTGGACCTTTCACAAAAATCGTCATAATTCGGTCAATTTTTAGAATTATTACAAACATTTTGTTGCTAATTAAAGTTGAAACCCTAGACTACAAAACCAAGCAATAAAAAATCGTATTTTTGACATTTCAAGCTTAGGCAGACCCCTTAACATTGTTAACATTGTATTAAGTTAGACACATGTCAGATGAGGCTCATTAATGCACTGGATCCAAAATCCACCCTTGCGCAAAATCCTCATTTTTCAACCAATGCAAAGAACTATAAAAAGAGATTCGATACCTGGCAAAGAGAGAAAGAAAGGAGAGAGAGAGAGTTAAAAACCCGGAATTCATCATGGAGAATTCCACAAATTTCACCCATTCTATAATCATTTATGCATAAATATCTACATTTTTACAGCATTCTACATGTGCATCCCGAAAAAGTAAATATGAAGATTGTCAACATCTTTTACATAAAATATTTTTATACGCTCGAATTTTTTCTATACGTATGCAAGTCGCCAAAATAATAGGCACGATCGCCCCTTCCTATAGTATGTGGTAGCGTACCTATATTTTGCTCACTGCTGTGATCATTATATATATATATATATATATATATATATATATATATATATATATATATATATATATATATATAGGAAGGGGGCACTATATATTATGAACTAAAAATATATGTAAGGAGGACCCTAATCCGAAACAGTGAAACATCCACTCCTTGTCCCATCACATCGAATATATATTGCATTCCCTCTCCGTTTCTCTGACATTTATATTCTCCTTAACCCGGGATCCGCCCATTCGAATTTCAGCACTGCGCTTAATTATACTTCACATATATATATATATATATATATATATATATATATATATATATATATATATATATATATATATATATATATTCTGAGGTCACAACTATTCTCTCCACTTTTGTCACAATTGTCTCTCTCTGCAAACATTTCACATGGCTTGAAATATCTATACCCCCCCCCCCCCCCCCCCGAGTTCCTCTTTAAAACGAAATGTCATAACAATTTTACGAACTGTCATGCCCGATTAGCAGTTGTCGAAAAATCCAAAACACCTTTAAAGGTCCCTGCATAATAAAAACAAAAAATAATAAAAACAAAAATAGAATAGTGATAAAAATTAATTAAAAATAAAATAAAACAAATAAAATAAATAGAATAAATAAAAAAAAATAAAACAAATAAAATAAATAAAAATAAAAGAAAATAAAAAAAGCGACGAAAAACTTTGTTAGTCGCGACGTTGCGATTGCCAAACTTTTTCTTGCGCTCTCAACGAACCCCCCCCCCCCCCCTCCAATGAGAACGAGCTTTATCTTCCGTCACGAGGAACTTTGTCACGCAGCACTTTTCTCCCTGTTTTCCGAGACGGATAACTGCCCTGGTACGTGAGCACGAGAAAATTCCGCGTTCGTAAAATCCACGAGTCAAAGACGCGCGCCTCATGGTCGCGAAATAGCGAGTTTCATCGACGAAACGTCGCGACGGAAGTTCATCGACGTGTCCCGTGTCGATCGAATCGAGACGGGACACGAACTCAACGAACGGACGAGAAACGTGGTGTATAGGCTGCTGTCAATGCTGTCAATGTGTGTGCAGAGCTAGACGAGAAAATTTCGAAGGCTATCTCCCTATGCGCAGACATCGCTGACGTGCCTCACGGAAATTGAGAGAGATCTTCCTCGCTTGACGGACAGTCGAAAAGACGAAAACTTCGAAGCCTTGTACACATATGCAAGAGATCTCTCTCAATTTCCGCATCTCAAGGGGGATCTTCGTATCCCTTATATAAAGAATACGAAAATACCATATGCCGGTTTTGTGGACAGGAGGACGAAAGTTTATCGGGTTGAGGTTCTTTGGAATGCAAGGATAATTCTTTTCAATTTTTTTTTTTTTTTCGTTATGGTCCATAATCTTCTTTGGAGATTTAGGTCATAAATAACTAAATAAGAATCGTAAAAAAACGTTTGCGGGACTTTTGTGGCTCAAGTCTGAGAAAGGAAATCTGGAGAGTGGAAAAATAAAAATCGTTGTCATTGCTCCCAATGATGCAAACTTCACGTCATCGAAAGTTTGGAGCACATACTCGAATCGGTAAATTTTTTTCAGGCGTCTTTTTGGTTACCCGTAACGCCAATGAAAAAATTGGCAATCTCTCTGCCGTAAGACATACCATTTTTTCGACTTTCACCCCCCCCCCCCCCCCCCCGATAAGGGTAGGTTCCGGTGGGTGAAAATTGTTCAATTTTTTTCGGCAGACGTGTCTTGGGTCGGGCTACTTATAACGCCAATAAAAAATTAGCAAACTCTCTACCGTGGGAGATGCGATATTTTTTACTTTCACCCCCTATCAAGGGTGGGTTCCCTTTGCCGAAATCCCCTAAAATGTTTCGTATGATATTTTATAGGTACCCAAAGGAGGACTGTGCAACACATTGATTGAAATTCAAAATTGAAAAAAAACTCATTCCGCCGCAACGTATTAATTATATTATTATATTATATAAGAATATTAATTATATATATATATATATATATGTATTTTTTTTATTGTCTCTGCTACGGCGAACGCTTCGCTTATTGTAGCTTCAATGTACGAGATATTTCCCCTTATTACATTTCCCACCATTTCCTCCAATCCACATCCCGAATCGATCCCCACCTTGCGGCATATTAATTATATTCAAATTATATAAATAAAAATGCGATTTCAATAAATCTTTATTTGCTACAATATACACTGTACATACAAGTATAATATATGCAAAAAATATTTCAAAAATCCAAAATGTAAGGAAACACTTAATTTAGAGTTCTACTACAATGATTTTTTAAATCATAATTCGTCATTTCATGGCCTTCTGAAATGATTTTTTTTTCATGGTGTTGAAGTTTGCATCGTTGGAACGCAACAATAGTTCTTTTAGACATTTTATTTTCCATATTTTTATTATTATAGGAAATCTTTTTCTGATAGATTTATATTTTAGATGACTAAATGAATATTTAAAAAAAATGCTTGAAGGATTACTATGTAATTTTTTCGTAAGAAAATCTTTCAAAGTGTTCGTGGTGCTGCAGTTGGCGTTGCAGTCCTCCAGCGGCGAGGCCCGAAACGGCGGGATCTATAACAGACTCACATGTAATCTGGAACGAAAACAAACAAAAATTTCTTCAAATATATCCAACTGGCTATGGGTTCACGATCCACTTTTCGAAATTTCGATATATACGAAAAATG
The DNA here is from genome assembly GCA_964007375.1 of Ophion obscuratus. Classification (NCBI taxonomy): domain Eukaryota; kingdom Metazoa; phylum Arthropoda; class Insecta; order Hymenoptera; family Ichneumonidae; genus Ophion; species Ophion obscuratus. Next base: position 5,984,099 of record OZ023314.1, on the reverse strand, counting down.
ACAGCTTCTCCGAAGAAAACTTTATTTTTCTCTTGAAAAACAGCATTCTGAAGTGATTGTTATTAACAAATCGTTCATCCAATGTAGTTTCGAGATAATCGCGTTCGAAGTTTTCGTATATATTTTACACGATCTCGTGAAATATTGTCTTACAGCTAGTCAGCGATTCCGACACTATACGAGTATAAGTGTCCTTCTTCTTTGATGTCCGCTTTCGTTACACGCGAATCATCCTTAACTTTGCTCCACTCATACGCACACTGTTCCACTAAAATGGGCTCAACTTTGTCAGTTTTTAGAATTTCAGGGTCCGGTTGGTCTTAAAATATTCTTGAAAGTTCATACAATAACAATATGCAAAAAAACGATTTTTTGACGTTTCCAGAGAGGGAAACGTCAAAAATCGTTTCAAATGTCAAAAAACATCAAAAATGACGTTTCCAGAGAGGGAAAAAACAATCGATTTATATTGCCTTAATATAAATATAAGACAAAGTTGTAGGTATAAAAATCCCGTAAATAAAAAAAAATCTATTATTTTTTCTCAACGGAAAATTGAAGTATGTTAAGAAAAAGAAAGTTTTTCAAAATTTGGAGGTTCTAAACAATTTTTTAGTCAGTGCTCAAACGCCTTTTTCATGTTTTTTTTCATGATTATCAGAGTATTCGTTTTTTTTTATCTCGATGCAGAAAATGTTAGTGCGTGACCCAATATAAGTCTTGATTTAATTTTTTCTGTAACAATACACAATTTTTATTTAAATATTTGTTTACCATAAACCATTTGTATTTGCAGATTAAGAATCAATATGTGTAATTCGATGAACAAGAACACGGTGTTTTCATCACTGAACGTCTAACAAGTATGCGTGTTTTATTTTTTTGGAGTGATATATTGTTTTGGAGTAAGAAAACAAAATCATGCGGATTCGAGAGTTACAAACCGCGGCGCTGTTGACGCTACTGCACCTTTGTTTCTCACTGTCCGTGAGTTCTTTCCGCTATTCGTTTGACTGTTTCCAGTAGTTGCTGTATTGCGGTACGTCACAGTACACGTAAAAATAAAAGTATAGAAAAGTTTTTCCGAACGATTTGAGCTCCGGTGCAGTTTTTTAGACTTGAATCCTTCACTTTGGGACTTTGATCAGGATTATAATACGTGCTTGATTACTTTGAAAAACATGCAAGTTGTGAACCACATAGCTGAGCGAGCCGTTTCTTTTGAGAAAATTATATTATTATGATGTCTATTGGCGGGGAAAAAAATTGACGAATAATCGAGAAAAAAAATTATTAAAATTCGTTTGAGCACTACTTAAAAAAATGTTTAGACCTCTCAAATTTTGTATGAATTACTTTTTCATAACGTAGTAACATTTGATTAACATTGAGTACCGCGAAAAAAAAAAATTCGCGGTACTCAATGGAAAATGTTAGTACGTTATGAAAAAGTAATTCATACATACATACATACATACATACATACATACATACATACATATATATATATATATATTAGGGTGATCGTTATTTTGGCTTCGGTAAAAAAAAATTTAACGTCTAACAAAAAAACTAATCAAGATATGAAGAAAAAAAATCTGTGTAAAATTTGGACGCGCTGGGAAAGGAGAACACGTGCCACCGAGCAGTTTAATTTTCAAAAATACATGCTTTTTTAATGGCCGCACTAAAATTCCGAACGTAAACAAATGTACTCTACTTCAATCGTTTCATAGATGGACTGCTTTTACTTATGCAATATTTCATGTAAAGGTACGAATTTGTGGTACATGATTGACGGAAAAAAATCAGTAAATAATATATTTTGTAACTCTTAATATGTATAATCAATGTACCCAATTCCAGATTTTTTAATTAATATTATGAGACTAATAAATATTTCAGTGCGGCCATAAAAAAAAATGCATGTATTTTTGAAAATTAAACTGCTCGGTGACACGTGTTCTCCTTATCCCAGCGCGTCCAAATTTTACACAGATTTTTGTTTTCATATCTTGATTAGTTTTTTTTGCTAGACGTTAACATTTTTTTACCGAAGCCAAAATAACGGCCACCCTAATATATATGTGTGTGTGTGTGTGTGTGTGTGTGTGTGTGTGTGTGTGTGTGTGTGTGTGTGTGTGTGTGTGTGTGTGTGTGTGTGTGTGTGCGTGTGTGTGTGTGTGTGTGTGCGCGTGTGCGTGTGCGTGTGCGTGTGCGTGTGCGTGTGCGTGTGCGTGTGTGTGTGTGTGTGTGTGTGTGTGTGTGTGTGTGTGTGTGTGTGTGTGTGTGTGTGTGTGTGTGTGTTCGTACGCTGTGGTATGTAATAGGAAATGAATAGAACTGTTGGAGATACGAGAGTAGATAATGACCCGGACGCGAAGTTATCCCTCAGGGGTTGGTTTTACGATGTTGACGAATCCCTCGAGATACTCATTCCTCTTGTTCCGCTCTTTTTCTCTCTCTTTCTCCCTTTCTATTCTCTTGCCCTTTCACTCTCTCTCTCGCTCTCGCACAAACTCCTCGACAGCTCCAACTCTCGTTTACCTCCGAATTTGTTTTCATCTCTATCTTCTCCCCTTATCTCATTGTGTTCCTTTCACCTTATTTCTTTTCTTCGCCGCGTTCCTCCGCGTGCCATTATACACGCTCGGTCCTTGACGTCGATCAAGGGCCATCGTCCCCGTAAGCTCCGATCAAACTTCAACCCCCTCCCGAAGCTTAGCCACGATTTTTCCCGCGACACCCAAGACCGAGGAGGCCATACGGAAAGAGAAAGAGAGAGAAAACTTTTCTTCCCCCGCGCGCTAATACGCGAGTGCGGGAAAAAAAAGCGGAGAAAATTTGCCATTAGTCTCGGAATTGATTGACGCCTCTTTTTTCGCCCGTTCGTTTTTTTTTTTTCGCTTTTTTTTGCGCCTTCGCCGCGGGCTGTCAGTAGGGAAAAAGTTGGGCAATCTGGGATAAACGGTTTCTTTTTTTGGACAGAAAATTATTGGGCTGAAGTGTGGAAAAGAAATTACTTTGCAAACGAAGTTTAGTCGATTTTGGACCAGAGAAAGAGCGAGGGCGGCGAAGGAGAGAGAGATGGACGATAGAAAATAAATAATGTTATTATTTTGTTATATTCTTATTATTTATTATGTTATTATTTTATACTTATTAATGTTACATTTCGTATCTTGAATTTTCTGCCACAAAATAAAATAAGCGAGAGGGCCCCAAAGTGGGCACTCTGAGGGAAATTTAAAAAAAGTAGTTCTAAAATGTCGTATTTAAACTTTTTTTTTGCTATCGGGTGCTGGATTTATCGTAGTTTAATAGTACATTCACACACATTCAGTAAATCTTCAAAATACCAATAATCAAAATACCAATAACCAATACCAACAATCAATTAAAAAACTTCCAGAAATGCCCACTTTGCCCAGGGGGGTAGCCTAAAGTGGACCCGGCTTCTGGGCAAAGCGAGCATCCTGTATTTTTTCCTGAGATTAGGCATAAATAAGAAGAAAATAGGGAATCATAGGGGAGAAAAACTATGAATGTACCATACAATGTAACTTACATATTTTATTGCAGGCAAATCATTATTATTATCATGAAAGAACAAAAACTTTACGTGTCTTCTAAAGGGGTTAGGCCACTTTAGAGGTCGAAAAAATTGGCTTTTTGGGGATTTATTTTCAGCAAAACTACACAATAAATCGAGATTACAAAAAGGGTGTTTATCATACATATCAGTGACTGTATACAATAATTTTTTTGAAGCGATTGATCTCAAAATGGCGGTTGTGCAGCGCTTATCTCAAAACTGCATTTTTTAAGTTGGCCGGAAACATAACTCAGACAATTTTTAACCGATTTACTTGAAATGTTGAATATATCTTGAAAAATACATTGTCTAGGGAAGTACGTAGGATTTTTTCGATATATTGATTTTTGGTCAAATGGCGCACTTCTAAAGTGGAAAAAAAATTTGCCTCAAAAATCAGATAATCTAAAGTCATATAATTGTTAATAACAAATGAACTACGCAGTATAACAAAAAAATCCTACGTACTTCCATAGACAATGTATTTTTCAAGATATATTCAACATTTCAAGCGAATCGGTTGAAAATTGTCTGAGTTATGTTTCCGGCCAACTTAAAAAATGCAGTTTTGAGATAAACGTTGCACAGCCGCCATTTTGAAATTAATTGCTTCAAGAAAATTATTCTGTACAGTCACTTATATGTATGATAAACACCCTTTTTTGTAATCTCGATTTATTTTGTAGTTTTTCTGAAAAAAAATCCCCAATAATCTTATTTTTTCGACCTCTAGCAAACTTTATTTTTTGCCAATCGTTACAGTAAAATGGTCCCACGCCAGAGTAAGCAGTGCATGTATCATAAGCCCACATTTGACAGTCATTGCATTTAATCCAGTCTTTGGTGGGAGGATCTGTATATGGTTCGTTGCATAAAATGCACACGTAATTTTCCTTGTCTGTAGTTTGTTTCTTTTCTTTACCTTTTTGGCTTTCCCTTAGTTTTGAAATCCTTCTTAAGACTCTCATCGCAAGAAGCTTGTTGTGTCTTTCTTTTATATTTATTTACCATGTGAAAATAATAGTGGATATCGTTATAAGAAGGTAACAATACCACTTTCGAACGTGTAAAAAAAACATAGTTGTAATAAATATTAGCATTTTGGTGAGTTCGTACATAGATAAATAAATGGGAAAATTATTAAAATCAAGTGACATCGTCATCTTTAATCTTCTATTATCATTTTAATTTCACATTGTCATCTGTCATTGGAGGATAGCGGGCACGTGCTCGATTTCCTACAATGAAGATTTAAAAAAATAGGGAAATTATTAATAAAGTATCAACTTCATTCCCCATAGCCATCTCTTACACTGGGCATAGCGGGCACGTGCTCGCTTTGCCCTGCTCGCTTTGCCCTTTTGCGCCACTAGACGTTTTCTTCAAACCTGACCGAAAAATGATTGGAATACATTCAAGCAAATATGAATAAAACAAAATGAAATAGGCACAAAACAATAATCACATTTTAGTATTGATCTATTTTGTTCACAAATAGACAAAACACGATGTACATACTTTGCTTTTTTTTTTCAAAACCCGTGGAATTTTGGTTTTTTGGCTACACGACTGCGGCAGGTCAGGCGGTAGATAACCTAGCAGAGGCCTACAACTAACTAGATAATATCCTAGTCATTTAAATGTTACTAAACACAGAGTGAAAACTAAAAAAAACCTTTGATAAAATATGAAAAATTAATTTGAAAAATTAAAAAACATCTTACACGAAGTAACACAAGAGAAAGAGAAAATCAATTTCAAAAGTGACATAAAAAATAACTCAAAGTTAAGAAAAAAGGATTTTCAAACCCAAACAAGTCCAAATGAAGCAATATAAACAAAGAAGACAAATGAGGCTCAAGTAGCGCGCAATTTTTTGTTTTGAATCTTCAGATTACATAAAAAAAGATTAAAAAATGACAAATATAAATAAAAAGTCTTAAATAAATGACACACAAAATAGGAAATGAAGTACATATATTTAAAAAATTAGCATATAAAATTATACTTAATGAAGGAGAAAAATACAGAAATGCCATACACAGTAGTATAAAAAAATTAACATTTTTTTAAATTTTTAGCTAACAAAATCATAAAAAAATACAAATTGCAAAAAAATTAAGAAACAAAAAATTGGCATGCAAAATAATACAAATAAAATAAAACAGACAACACGAAATGCATTCTAATTAATACAGAATAGATCAAATTGTCTATGAAATACAAAATAAAGATGAATAAAGAAATCTTGCCCAAAATAATACGGAGACGACGACCGAGCGAGCAGGAGAGAGGAGGAAAAAAAAGGGTAAGCGAGAGAGAAAGGGGAAAAAAGGAGTGCTAGGAGTATCGTATAAAAGAGGGACGGGAGGATGATTTATTTCCTCGTAAATCAGTCGCTAAAGCTCTCGTGAGCGAGCCTCAGCGTGTGGGGCGGAAGAGCCGAGGAGGGCCATCGCATTGCCCGACGCGCCACCGCACATCGCACCGTCTCCAAAGAAACGCGATCCTTCTCTCCGGAACGGCTGTGCGTCGCCGTGCTCTGCCAAAACTCCGTATCACCGTACCGCGCTTTTTCACGGTACAAAGTACATAAATATTAAAACTATACGTAAAGTACACCACGACGTGCCATTCCCGAGGATACAGTCATGCAAAATCGCTTGTCATTACGAAAATTTCGTACCTTGCATAAATTTCGCAAATTCAAGCGACGCCTCCCCCCCCATCCCTAAAACTCACGAAGATGTCATTTTTCTTGAAAGAAATATGAACGAAAATAAAACCAGAGGAGCCGTAGTACAAATTTTCCATAATTAATTAATTAACGTTGATTAAAAAATTACAAGCAAGAAATACGATAATTCGGTTCTCAGTATATGAAACTAAAATTTATTAATTGTTCTAAAAACGAAATTCGAGTCACAATTATGAGAAATAATAATAAAAATAATAACAGAGCTCTTCGGATAACAATGAAGTTTCTGTGTAATTATAATTGCGTAATCTTATTAAAAATGCTTGTGGATAATTTTATGAGAACTTTTCTACACAGAACCAAATTTGATGCATTATTAATAATAATAAAAAAATACAGTAATTAGAATATTGGTGTTTATACTTTATACATCTATAATAATAATGATAGCAATGAGAATGGTAATAAGTAAAAGAAAAAATTATGTAAACCACTTATGAGAAATAATTTTTAAAAACTTAATTGAAAAATAAAAATACCCAGAAGTTTGGTGTCGGGGAGACCCAAAACTAAATTTTAGTGACGTTGAAGTTTGCCTCCTTGGAATGCAACGATTTCTTTCTTTGTTTTCCATTTATTTATTTTTGTCATTATCCACAGCTTATTTTGAAAATTGAGGTGATACATGTCTAATAAGAATACAATGTAGGCGTGTCGCCCCTTAATTTTTTTTTAATACTTCTATGGTGGATTTTTCATCGCTTTACTCAGAAGAATTGAGGTTTTTGTTCCATTCAGATCGGTGGACTCCTGCGGATGGAAATGGAAATCAGCCCTCGACACGCCTTTTTTTGAGGGGTGGTTTTCCCACTGAAAACAGTTTTTTCGCCAACTAAAAAATACGTGTCTAATAGCACAGCCTAGAATGTTATCACAAACATTAAGCAGATAAAAAAGAGTTAATTTTCGTTACATTTCAATGATACAAACTTAATCGTCATACATTTTATTTATCGTTAACAATAATTTTTTTAAAAGCAATAATAAGTACATTAATTATTGTTTATTGTGTATGTATATATAGTCTTTTTTTACTCCTGTTTTTTTCGTTCTGTTATTAGCGGTCTCCATTATTACTTTATATATATATATATATATATATATATATATATATATATATATATATATATATATATATATACCGCGGGACTTTTACTCAACTGAAATTCCAGCATATTGTAGGACATGATCTGATCTATTTTTTTATCATTTTATAATTTTCGAGATAAAAATCGTCTGCTTTTGGTTTTTCGCAAGCCACTTCTATAAATGATAACTTTGTTTAACCCGGTTTAAAAATAATACTATTAGTTATATGTTTTACCTAGAAAAGTCTTCTTTTTAACCTCAAACATTAAGAAAACTTTGAAAAAAGCTCTTATGCAGAATTTTCATACAAACCAATTTAAAAAACGGACTTTAATAGCCTGCGGTGCCAACAAAATTTACTACGCATATCGTCCCAATTACTTTAAAAAGTTGCTCAGTTATTTTCGATTCATATCATTCGTAGAAATGGCATGCGAAAAACTAAAAGTAGATTTTTTTTCAAATAATAACATAAACAAATCCAAAATTTTGAAAACCGTGGGACTTTTACTAAACAGAAATTCCGCCATACAGTAGAACATGTTCGGACCTATCGACACTTGCAGGACTATCCATTCATAACAGGACACCCTGTATATATTAAAAAAATAATAATGACAACCACCAATAATGAAAAAACAAACAAAAACGTAAACTTAAAAACAAATGGAAGTCAAAGAAAAGAATTAAAAAAATAACACTAAAAGCTCTCTCCTCGTTCATCTACTCACACCCCTATCCCGAAAAACCACAGAAAAAATACATCAACATCCATAGAACCCTCGCCATCAAACGTTAATATACTCGTTCCCCACCCCCATGACTTTCTACACCAGAAAATAAAACAACCCATCAACCGAGACTCGAGTAATCTCCTCCTCAAATCCGCACCCCCATCTCCCTCCTCTTACTCCTTGATTATTACATCGAATCCAACATTTCGACGACTACGAAAAGACATGAAAATGAAAGGGGAAAAAATAACAATATTTATGTCCCGTGACAATAAATTGTCGCGTGATCGAGATAAAGCGCTACATATACGCGGGAACGAGCCACTCCACGGCGAAACGATCATGACGGATTTTCCGTCTCTGTTTACCCCCGAGGGATCCCCCCACCCCCGTCTCTCGAAATCTCGATATCGAATTACCCTTGACGCTCTGTATATCGCGATTGCGTTACACTCCCGTTAATTGCGGTGAGATTGACGAGACTCATCCTCCCTGCTTGTATATATACAACAACGTGGATCCCTCTCCAGAGAGTGGTAGAGCAGCGCCAATTTATATACGTATATATACAGGATGATTCACAACCCGTGCGGAAATTGTCGTTAGGATCCAATTGGATTCTCATACTTGTCTCTACTTTCTGAACGGGATTGAACTGAAAAAAAATATAATAAAACGTGACGCTCGTGCGTTTGAATTCTAATCGGGATTCCCCGTTGGAATTGGATTCCTCGTTGGAATTGGATTCTAATCGGATTCTAATCGGGATTCCCCGTTGGAATTGCATTCTAGTCGTATTGTAATTGGATTCTTCCCCGTTGGAGCTGGATTCTAATTGGATTCTAATCGGGATTCCCCGTTGGAGCTGGATTCTAATCGGATTCCAATTGGATTCTAATTGGGATTCCCCGTTGGAAGTGGATTCTAATCGGATTCTAATCGGAATTCCCCGTTGGAGCTGGATTCTAATCGGATTCTAATCGGGATTCCCCGTTGGAGCTGGATTCTAATCGGATTACAATTGGATTCTAATTGGAATTCCCCGTTGGAATTGGATTCTAATCAGATTCTAATCGGAATTGGATTTTAATCGGGATTTCCCGTTGGAATTGGATTCTAATTGGATTCTAATCGGAATTCCCCGTTGGAATTGGATTCTAATCGGGATTCCCCGTTGGAATTGGAGTCTAATTGGATTCTAATCGGGATTCCCCGTTGGAATTGGATTCTAACCGGGATTCCCCGTTGGAATTGTATTCTAATCGGGATTCCCGGTTGGAATCCAATGAACAAATCCAATTTGAATCCTCGAGGATTCCCATGTTATCGAACAGAATCCGATACGATTCTTGATGGACTCCATCGAATTCTGCATGTTGAATTTTCTAAGCAAAATATACGTATATATACAAAATGAGTTGATTTAAAAAAAAGTGTAAATCTTATCTTCGAAAGGTATAAATCGCTTAAAAAGTGTATCTTGTAGATCGATTTGAATCGCATCACTGAAAATCCACTTCAATTATCGTTTGTTATTTATTTCACCGCACTTTGACACAATATCATAACACACGTACACGCTCACGGAGCGTGCAGGTTACGTTTCAACACGCCGAGTTTTTTCTCATGACCTTTCACATATTTTCGATTCGAAGGTGGTAAGAATTGTCGAACGGCGTTCGTCGGGGAATAGCGCGGAATCCAATTGGATCCCAATGAGGACTTGCTGTGTGCAGTGTAACAAATCCTTATAAAGATGTGGGTGCATCTTGGGACTCCCCAACAAATTTGTTGGGGAACTTTGTTGTGCACGGGATCACGAAAGGATCTTTTTTTGGAAGATTTAACTAATTTCGGTTGGGAATGTCTAATGAAAAATCCTCAAAAGACGTAAATCGGAAAATAGCGTAGCAACCACTTGAATTTCAATGTGGACTCTTTACGTGCGACGTCTCTTCTAAATTCCCATAGGGATGTGATGGGATCTGGGGACTGCCCAAAAAATTTCAGTTCGGGTATGTGTGACTGTTCGAGTGCACGGTAAAAAAAGAAAGCATTGAGGAGAGAAAGATAAATTAGAAACAAAAAAGGTATATAAAAAATGATAAAAAGAGAGGGATGACGTTGGTGTTTGCATCGTTGGAACGTAACAAAAATGATTTTTTTTACTTCCCAAATTTCCTTTGGCAGATTTAACCTACGAAAATCACGCAAATTTTTTTTTAGGATTCTCACTCATCGATTAACAATCTAAATCTGCAAAATATGATTTTGAATAATAATTATAGTGATAGAGAAAAAAAATCGTTGCCTGCCAACGATGCAAACTTCACCCCCATTAAAAAGGGATACTTGTAAAACGGTATTAAAGGCTAGTTGAACCTTTTCAAAATGTCGATGTTTGGCTTTTGAAAAATTCCTCAAAAGTCACTGCACCGATTAACTTCAAATTTTGAAGTTAACTTCAAATTTTGAAGTTAATATATAATTGAATTTAATATAAAGTTAAAATGTTAATAACATGTTTGATATGTCGAACTTTTTCGAAATATCAAACGGCTACCTTGGACGAAGGATTTTTTTCGATGCATAGTTTTTTTTCTCATCAACGAAAATAGAGGGTTTTTTGCACCAAAAATCAAACATTTCACTTGGGGTTAAGGCTATTTTCTCAAAAATCAATATTCTATTAAATCCTTCGTTCAAGCACTAAATAATTTCATACAAAAACTGAATGCGTTTTGACTAAAACAACGTCAATCGGAAAATAGCACGGCATCCGCTTTGTATTCCAATGTAGACTACCTACCTGCGGCATCCCTATCAAATCCCTATAGGGATTTGGTAGGATCTGGGGACTCCCAAAAAATGTCTGCTCCGAACTATCAGCATATAGGGTGGGTCACATAAAATTTGGCATGCCTGTAGAATGGGTAAAAATAGGTGACACCTATTTTTTCAAATCTGCGGAACACGATTTTTAAGGGGTAAAACGCACCCTCGAAAATAGGGGTGTTTTTCGTTTTTCGTCGATAACGTTATCGTGCTCATCTCCAATGTATAGTACACGAAAAAATAAACATTGTTGCAATTTGAATTTTTTCATATCTCGTACCGTTAAAACGTTATCGACGAAAAACGAAAAACGCCCCAATTTTCGAGGGTGCGTTTCAACCCTTAAAAATCGAGTTCCGCAGATATAAAAAAATACGTGTCGCCTATTTTTACCCATTCTACAAGCATGCAAAATTTCATCGAAATCGGAGAGATCGACATCGCAACTTTTCCTTGTACATTTTACTCTGCTCTGAGATTTATCAGTACAGAGCCATTGTGCATTCACTAAAAATAGGTTACTATAGCACCAGTGAATGAACATGTCTAATTCTGACCTATTATTACGATTCTATTTTAAGGGCGGGGTAAAGTATTTAATTTTTTTTTTTTCATTTTTGTTTAATTTTTTAAATGAATGCAGAATATATCAAGAATATTGTGTTAAAATTTCAAGTCGATCGGAGTAAAATTGACGAAGTTATGAGTATTTGAGCGTCTATTGCTCCATGCCGTTCTCTTCTCTTCTGCGTTTTTCAAACCGTTTTTCTGAGACTTGTCATATTTGAAGTCCGTGTGCACGATAACTCAAAATCTACTGGACCAATCGCTTTGAAATTTTGCACAGTACTTCTTCACATAATTCGCCAGGTATTATTGAGAGCTTTTTTGTTTTTTTAAAATAATTACTAATTTTTCAACAACAAATTAGCCGATTTTTTTTAGCGAAAATCGGGATTTTGGCTCCCAAGTGCTACGAAAAATAAAAAAATCGAAAAAAAAAATCCTCCCGTCATTACCTCGAGAAACACCTCCTTTAACAAATGCATTTTGATTTTTTTTGTTTCAAATGATTCTGTTGCGAGTTATGGTGCACACCGCAAACCAACTTTTTTTCGAGGCGCCTCCGGGGTTTAATTTTCACTCGCTCAATTTTGAATATTTTGCAATGCAAATTTAGGAGAATGTTGTTCAAATGTTACTTTATTATATGTAAATTTTTCAATAAACGAACACTATTCGTTACGCCAAAAAAAAATCTTAAAAACATGCCTTTTTTCGCCGAATTAACTTTACCCCGCCGTTAAAAGTTTGCAACAAATCAAAGCTTGATTCTACCTCTAGTAATGAAAGTAATACTCACCCTCCAAACTCATAAAAAAAAACTATTGTTTTCGTATTTAAAGCACCTACTACACATAGCTAAACGAACACAAACAACAACAAACAAACTGAAAAAATGCCCTGTGGCGTCACAATTCTATATTAAATCGAAAAATCGGTTTTAACGACATCTTCGATTTTTTTGCTAAACTTTAGTGATTGGAGTTTTTATCGACAATTCATAATATTTGCCTATTTCAAATATAAATCATTTCTTTCAAATACAAGCTTTCGTCCATCCTCTAGTCGGTCTACTCCACTCGGAATTTGAAAGCGAATATCTCGGTCAATTTTTGTCGCAAGGCATTTTGAAAAAAAAAAAGCGTTTTGCTCGCAAAAGGAACCCCGATGGTTGTGAGCCAGCCTGTATATGTGTCTGCTTGTGGAAACAATAGGGAGAAATTCGCCCCCACACACCGATATACCCAGACGATAAAAGGGTTGTATTTCACCGGGCGCGTGTTGTGTATACAGAACTGAGCACTTTTCACCCCTCCTACTTGCCCTCCCCCACCCTCCTCGAACTCCCTCACACTATTGCCGAAATAAAGGGCCAGGGCACGAAATTTAACGAGCACACGAATCGTTCGGACCACGTCCCGATGTATTGCAACCTAAACACACACACCCACACACGCACGCGTATTATGCAAACAGGATACACTCAGGTACATACTAATGCCGCGGGGGGGATTCGGATGGGGGGGCACACATACGAGGCGTGACTTTTCGGTTGTTGGACCTCTCGAATGGAAAAAAAAAACAAGGAGGAAATCAAGAGATCCGATTTATATCGCGGGTCGTCTCGAATTACGACCCCTCGTGAGGGTGAGTGTGCGGGTAAACACTTTTTTTTATATGCCGGGACGAACCTGTGCACTCTCTGGTGCATTTTTATCGGACCCGGGTGTTTGGCCCGTGCCCTAAAAGGTTCCTTTTATATATATATATGCATATGCGTGTGTATTTATCTGCAACGTGCGATACCTCACGTATATTTTGGGTGCCTGTATCAAATGCGGGCCCTCGCAGCTGTACAAACCCAAACAAACTTTTCATCGACATCTGATTCATTTTTCGCGTTCACTTTGCTTTCTCTGCTCTCGAAATGATACGTCACGTCACTTTCTTCGGTGTGGAGGATTTATAGAATTTAGGAAATTTGCTTTTCCAGCATTAAAAAAAATAAAAGTTAGGCAATTTTCTATTTCATAATTCTTTTCATAGAAGTTTAAGTAAAATTATTGTCAAAAATGAAAGAATGTACGAATGAAAACTGAGAATTATTTTTTGAATAACAAGAAATTTTGAAAACAAAAAAGTCTAAAATTGAATGAAAAAGAAAGTAAACGATTTTTTAATCCACCTTTATACCGTTTGGTTTTCAAAAATTCATTTCACTTTAGATATCCTATTTCAAAATAGTTTTTAGTTTTCACTGGTAAACTGTTTTGTTTTTTAATTTTGGGCGTCTACTAATTGATTCGTATGCTTCGAATATCGGGACGTTTGTGCGAAATAAAATGAGACGTATTTTTTTGTTTAAATATTGTTGTATACACTTATGCATTGTTTTGTATGCTTCGGAAATTGTTTTTCACATTTCGGCGGGAGGCTGTCATTATCCATTTGTAATACTTTTTAGGGTTGCTGAACTTCGTGTATTTAATTAATTGATTCAGTGAAATATGTCGTTTTAATAAGCGAATTAGTTAATTAATTAATTAAGTACAATTGATTAAGTGTACTCTGTTTCCGTAATGTAAACCCAACTAAACTCAATAATTGATTGAACTTTTTTTATTTCGTGTAACTTCTCAATTGAACAAGCCCTATCCCTTTGAGTTATTAAGTAACCAATATAAGTTTGCCCTTTCAATTAATTCACTAGAATAACTTTATCCCTTTAAATAATTCACTACAATAACTTTATTCTTTTAATTAATTCGCTTTAATAACTTAGTCCCTTTAACTAATTCACTAAACCAACTTTGTCCCTTTTATTAATACACTAATCAAAGTTTGTTCCTTGAATTAATTCACCAATCAAACTCCACTAATTCACTACTCCACTAATCGAACTTTATTACTTTAAAATTTACTAACCAAACGTTGTCTCTTCAATTAATTCACTAATCAAACTACGTTTCTCTAATTAATACACTAATCAAACTTCGTCCCCTTAATTTATTCACCAATCAAGCTTCGTCTCTCTAATTAATACACTAATCAAACTTCGTCCCCTTAATTAATTCACTGATCAAACTTCGTCCCTTTAATCGATTCACTAATAAAACTTCGTCCCTTTAATCAATTCACTAATCAAACACCGTCCCTTCGATTAATTCACTAATCAAACTTCGTCCCTTCAATTAATTCACTATTCAAACTTCGTCCCTTCAATTAATTCACTAATCAAACTTCGTCCCTTCGATTGTTTCTCTAATCAAACTTCGTCCCTTTAATTGATCCACTAATCAAACTTCGTCCCTTCAATTAATTCACTAATCAAACTTCGTCTCTTCAATTAATTCACTATTCAAACTTCGTCCCTTCAATTAATTCACTAATCAAACTTCGTCCCTTCGATTGTTTCTCTAATCAAACTTCGTCCCTTTAATTGATCCACTAATCAAACTTCGTCCCTTCAATTCAATCACTAATCAAACTTCGTCCCCTTAATTAAATCACTAATCAAACTTTGTTCCTTCAATTAATTTACTGATCAAACTTCGTCCCTTTAATCGATTTACTAATAAAACTTTGTCCCTTTAATTAATTCACTAATCGAACTTCGTCACTCCAATTGATTCACTAATCAATGTTTGGCCCTTCAATTCATTCACTAATCAAACTTCGTCACTTCAAATAATTCACTAATCAATGTTTGGCCCTTCAATTTATTCACTAATCAAACTTCGACCCTTTAATTAATTCACTACACAAACTTCGTCCCATCAATTAATTCACTAATCAAATTTCGTCCCTTCAATTAATTCACTAATCAAACTTCTTTTTTCTTCTTTAATTAATTCTTCGTCCCTTTAATTAATTCACTAATCACACTTCGTCCCTTCAATTAATTCACTAATCAAACCTCGTCGCTTCGATAAATAAATCAAATCAACTTTATCCCTTCTCTCAATCTAACAACTACGCAATATTTGCCCCAAAAATGAATTAATTGAAAAACCTTCGTCCCTTCACTGAATTTTGGTCTTATATCGAAAAATCCAAATATTCATCAATCGATGATTAATTTTGGGATTGTTTGTTCTCGTTTCAGGTAAACGGCCAGGATGTCTCGAATTCAAGTCACGAGGATGCGGTGCGCTGTTTCCAATCGGCCCAGGAGCCCATAATAGTCGAGGTACTTCGACGTCAGCCCGGTCAGACGATCGGCGCGATGTCGAGCAACGGGACAGCGAGAAACGAGAACGAGAAGAGCGGCGTCGAGGACGCGACGGTGCGGAGATCGGCGGTAGCCGGAAACGTTCAGCAGACCACGAGCGTCACCGTCGAAGCGTCGACCACGAACGAGAACGAGCGGGGCGGCAGCGTCTCGAACGACAACGCGAACAACTCGAAGAGAAACTCGGTTACCGCAAATTCGACCTTCCCGTTCGTCTCGACCGGGGTGCAAACCGACTGGGCGGGCCTCCTCGACGAGGACGAACTACTTCCGGTGCCCCTGAATCCCGAGGAGCGAACGAACGATAGCTTCGATGATTTTCTCGCGCACGATATGGATTTTGAGGTAAATTCGATTAATAATTGGTCGTCGGGTTCTCGTGGGGGAAAAGTAAAATTTGCAAAAAAAATCTCTGCAGTATTTTTTCCACATGTTTAAATTACTCAAGAATAATTACTGCGTTTTAAAAATTCGGATCAATTGTACTCTGTATCTACTTGGCATTTAGATCTGTCAAAAAAATGGGAAGTATGAAGACGAATAAATGGACAAAGCAAAAAAAATCATTTGGACGACCGTGATTTTTTTATTTTTTATTTTTTCAGAACGGTAGTGTAACTGTCCAATAGAAATTTTAATAAATATTGGTGTTTAATGCACACGATAATTATTCCCTCGTAGATATTTATAAAATAAACTGTATACAGTACTGGGCAAAACAATACGCGCCGGTGTAATATCGATTTTCGTGCTAATATGTAGGGGACCTCGGGGTAAGATGAATGAAAGTATGAAAGTATGAAAGTATCAACTGTGGCGGAAGCACGCGTCTTGAGTGAGAAAACAATATCGATTTTTTGAGACAACGATCTAACTTTACGTCAAGTTTACCATCGTTTCGGTTCATTTGATTTGCTGATATTGTTAGAGACAGCTAGGTAAACACAATGAAAGTACTAATTATTAATATAATCAGAACGGTTTGTCAGAAATGTTCAAGGTTATTGTGCGATTTTTTGTTAAGGAGTAAGGCCACTGTAACGGCCCAAAAAAAAAGGTTTTTTCACTAATTTTTTGCTCCCGAAATTGAAGGTATTTGAAAAAAAACTTTTAATGGTGTTATCGGGCATACATTAAACTTTATTATAAAATTTGTTTACAGTAAAAAAAAAACAAAATGGCGGTTCCACAGCTATCTTCCCGGGACATGTTTTGCTTCCAGGGCTCCGCGGCACGCAGCACCACTGGTGCACTTTTGAATCTAGAACAAAAAAAAAACCATTAATCTAGAGGGCTATAGCTAGAGAATGTCGATCGGATTTTAAAAAGTATCAATTTTTGTGGATTTGGCGTGCGTTTGAAAAAAAAAATTGATTTTTGACGAAAAAAACGGCAAGTTTTTTGTTAATAAAAAATCAATAAATAAAGTTCTTGAAAATTCCGATCGACATTCTCAAGATAATGTAAATGTTCACATCTGGTTAAAATTTCAAGTAAAAAAAATGAAAATTGTTCGAGTTATGCTGCGTGCCATTTTGAAAAACCATGTTTCGAGAAAAACGCGTTTAAAGTTTTGCGAATAGTTTTTTATTGGAAAAAATTTAAAAAAGAAGTTAAAAGGATTTAAACTATTTTTAAACTAGAGGGTTTAAACTATTTTTTAAGCCAATAAAAAAAATCGATTTTTCAAAAAATTTACAGTGGCCTTACCCCTTAAGGCCTTAGGCCACAGTAACGGGTATAAAATCATGTGCGAATTTAACAATTTTTTTCGTATGCAATAGTGATTCACTCATAAAATTAATTACACGTCTATTTAGTATGAATATCAAGCTGTTCGAAAATATATATACATATTTTTTCAATGTCCAAAATGGCCGACTACTAATATTTTCTTTTATCTTTTTTTGGGCACTCCGCGGCATGACATTCAGCATCCACAATTTTTTACCTAGGACAAAAAACAAAAATTCTCGTCAATCTACATTAGAATACCTAGAGAAGTACGTACGGAATTTAAAAAATATTGTTTTAGTCAAAAGTTGTAGGTATTCGAACTTAAGAAATGAATTTTCAGTGAAAAATGTCGTTATAACTGCTCATAAAATGAAAAGTTTTCGATTAATCAGAAATTCCATACGTACTTCCATGCGAAATGCAATTAGGAACATAACTTTCGAATTTAAAGTAAATCGAGTGAAAATTGTTGGAGTTATTTGTCACGCCAATTGGAAAAAAGCTGTTGCGAGAAGTTTCGAGTACTCGGCCATTTTATACATCGAAAAAAAAAAATTCTAACAGCTTGATATTCATACTAAATAGATGTAATTAGTAATTAATTTTGTGAGTGAATCACTTTTTCATACGAATAAAAATTGTTAAATTCGTACATGATTTTATACCCGTTACTGTGGCCTAAGGCCTTAGTACAAGCTATTGCAAAGCCGCAATATTTTACGACGTGCCACTATTTACGTTAGAAAGGGTGAAATGAAACTAGTAAAGCCTTTGGTTCCTCTTCAACCGGTGTTTCTACCAGGGGAAGAAAAAGAACTTACAAATGATGAAAATGATATGAAGCAACATTATTCGCAATAAATACTACAGAACTTAGACGATTGGCTTATCAAATTACTGGTATTAAGAATGAAACCACTTTTATATGCGAAAGATGCCAATAATTCGTGTCCCATCAGTCTCCCAGCGCTGCTTCATTCTGCCCCGCATAAGGGGTGAGATGGGAAAAACAAAAGTTTAATTCAAAATATATATTGCACGGTAACAATAAAAAAGGCTGACTTTTTGCTACAAAAATTAAAAGATCAGTAAATGTTGATTAGTTTAAATAATAATTGTAGTTGACTGACTCATGAACTGAAAACAAAAATTCGTTCATCCATCCAAAATTCAGTTGGTTCAACAAAATGTATCTTTAAATACGTTCAACTTGGTTTTTCATTGGCATAACAAAACAGTATAGTTAAAACAACAAAATTTCGAGACAACAAAATGCATTTTGCACATTCAACGATTCTTTTTTCTCAGTGCGTATGTATTGTTTCATTTGAACATGACCTTAGCGTTATTATCTTGCCCCTACTTGCCTTACATGAAAATGATTAATAGAATAGGCGTTGAGCAGTCTAGAGGAAAGTTAACTAGTCTGGTCCTATGATTTCACAGAAATAATATCGAAAATATTCGAAACCGTGTAAGGTTGCGTGCAACCCGTAGAGTGCCAATGTTACGTTGAACAAAAAAAGTAAACATACGATCGTATTCGACCTTTTGCTCGAATGACAGCTTGTAAAAGTCGAGATAAACTTACCACAAGGTCGTGGATGTGCTGCTCGTCTATATCATACCACGATTTCCAATGAGCCTCAAAAAGTTTTTGTTTCGTTCGTCACTTTGCCCTTGTCAACTTCTCGGTTCGAAATCGACCACAGATTTTCCATGGGATTTAAATCTGGCGATTGCGCTGGCCAGTCTAAAAGTTTAATCTGCCACGAACGAAAACAAGTCACTGTTTTGCGAGGTGTATGCTTCGCCATTGTCTTGTTGGAAAATAAAGTCATCCTGTATCGACCTTCAGCAGAGATTCCTCCAAATTTTTATTCACGATATTAAGGGGTCTTCTCACTTTAGACGCTAAAAAAGGATATCATGAATTTTTTTGATAGGTTTATATTACAGATATTGATATAAAACTTGTTACACTTAATAAATACACTTTCGAAATACGTAGAAATTTGAAAAAAATGTATTTATGTAACCGAAACAAAGTTCAAACGCGTTTTTCTCGAAACAACGTTTTTCGACGGCTTGTTGATAAAATCTTCGAAACTACTGAACCGATCCTTATATTTTAATCTAATGTTCTTTACAACTATAGATACAGCGCATATCAAGAACTTCAAAAATTTTCGATATTTACTATTTTTTTGTTGCCAAAAACGGTGAAAAAAACACGTTTTATTGTTTTTTCGAAGAGTTTCGTCCATTTGTTATTTTTGCGTACATAAAAAATCGTATGATATCCGCTGAATCTAAAAATGAATATACTGAATCTAAAAGCCTTTGATTTTTTTTGCTTCGGATGATCCATCCCTGAGATCTCAACAGCAGCGTAGATCCACAATTTTTTTTAGGACTTTTTTAACTACCATTTTTGTCTATAAATAGTGACTTAAATAAATGAACCTATCAAAAAATTCACGAAAATAGCCTTTTTATCGTTTAAGTGAGAAGACCCCTTAATCTGAAAAAAAGAACGAAGATTTTTCTTTCATTAACACTCGTACGTACAATATGAACCAAGAAAAAGTGAGAAATGTTGGAAATTGATGAAATGGTACGCTTCGAAATAAAAAGATTGGACTTTCCGAAAAAAGATGACCACATTTTGCAACAAAAAAATACTATTTTTTTTTATTTTCAAAAACATATAGGTTCATGTTTTAGACACTAAAGTTATAAACATTTTAACCGAATTTCACCAGAATCGGTCGATTAGTTTTTTAGCTATACGTCAAAAGTAGTATTAAAACATACCCTAAGTTTCAAAAGTCGTAAAGAAATCTTCCCTTAAAAAAACATCATTCAAATCAGCAAATGTTTTCCTTGACTAAAGTTATCTTCCTCCTTAACTTTCCTCCAGACTATTCTATTTCTCATTTTCATATACATATCAGCCCGAAAATCGAAATTACACCGCTGCTTACTTTTTTTGTCCAGTACTGAATATACATGTATATTCATATAAGAACGTATAGCTCCATATGTATGAATGCGCGTGTGTGTGCGCGCGCGCTTGAGCGAAATTTCGTGTTGATGAAATAATTCAATCTGCAGGAAGTTACGCTGCGAAAGACCGGAAGTGCGGAGAAACTCGGGCTCACGGTGTGCTACAGCTCGGGCTCGGGTAGCGAGGATGTCGACACCGAGGTATACATCTCGGAAATTATTCCCGAAAGCCTGGCGGCCAGAGATGGACGTTTGCGCGAGGGTGATCAAATATTACGGGTAATTTGACAAATTTCTCAAAGCTCCACGGGGGGATCATGCACGCTTGTCATCAACAGGATTGACTCCCATTTCCGCATTTCCATTTACATATATATATATATATATATATATATATATATATATATATATATATATATATATATATATATATATATATATATATATATATATATATATGTAAATATATTTATACAGACCATCCGTGCACAGCACTGCAACTAATATCGTGATATCCAATTAGCAATACCAGACTAATTAGTAAAAGCGTATTTTGGTATCAATGCCTCGCCACAATGCATTCAATGCACCTACAACACACCCACCCTCAATAATCTCGCGAGTTACATCGAGGACATTGTATATCAAAATACAGCTTGTTATCATACCCCAAATAATTTCTACGCCACTAGCCAATTTAACGCTTCAATCACGAGTCAAATTCCGAATAGGTGTACCCTACACAGAAGTACACATCGCGTACGAGAACATCATTCGCTTGGGGCTCAGTTCGGAAATTAAACGTGAACTTGAATCGTAAACTTGTGGTGAATTCGCAAATAATCGGGACACAATTTGTACAGCTACGGTGAGAATTAACAAAAAAAGTTTTTCGAGTGATGAAAAATGCGAGGGGGAGATCAATGGGAGTTGTACAGGGATTATAAATCCTAGTGTATGGAAAAGAAAGACAAGAGGACCGAAGGCATTTTTTCATGGGGATTTTCAAGTATTTTGTAGTATTTTAAGGATTAGTGCGTTAAGTATTTCGAAGACGTAGAATAAAACTAAACGTAAATGAAAGTTTTATTTCCACAAGGGGGATAAGTTGCTAGGGGAATCGTGACTTGATGTTCCACTAGGGGAATAATGAGTAGACATCCAACTAGGGGGATAATAAGGTGACATTCCGCCAGGGGAATAATTACTTGATAGTCCGCTAGGGGAATCATTGAGCGATGTTTTACTAGAGAAATAATCACATGCTGTTTCTCTAGGGTAATGATCATTTGACGTTCCACTAGGGGAATAATGAGTTAATGTCCAACTAGGGGAATAATAAGTTGACATTCCACTTGGTGAATAATAAGTTGACATTCCGCTAGGGGAATAATGGTTTAATATTCCGCTAGGGGAATCATTGCGCGATGTTTTACTACAGGAATAATCACACGCTGTTTCTCTAGGGTAATAATCATTTGATGTTCCACTAGGGGAATAATAAGTTAATGTCCAACTAGGGGAATAATAAGTTGACATTCCGCTAGAGGAATAATAAGTTGACATTCCGCTAGGGGAATCATTACGCGATGTTTTACTAGAGGAATAATCACACGCTGTTTCACTAGGGGAATGATCATTTGATCTTCCACGAGGGGAATGATTAATTGATATTCCGCTAGGGGAATAAATACTTGATGCTCTACCAGGGGAATAATAAGTCGATATTACACCCGGGGAATAATTACATGATGTTCCAGTAGAGGAATAATTACATGATATCCCACTAGGGGAATTATAAGTTGATGTTTCGCTGGGAGAATAATGACTTGATTTTATTCTGCTAGGAGAGGAATGAGTTAATATTCCGGTAGAAAAATAATGACCCCATAAGCCGCCAGGGGCATCATCATTGTGACATTCCGTTTGAGGAATAACCACTCGATGTTTTATTAGAGGAATAATCACGCGATGTTACGCTAGGGGAATAATCATTTAATATTCCACTAGGGGAATAATGATCTGACATTTCACTAGGGGAATGATAAGTTCATATCCTGATAGAGGAATAATGACTCGATATTTCGCTAGGGGAATAATCACTTGATGTTTTGCTAAAGGAATCATCACACAATGTTCCACTAGGGGAATAATAAGTTAATATTCCGCCAGAAGAATAATCACTCAATGTTTCTCTTGAGGAATAATCGCACGATGCTCCACTAGGGAAATAATACGTTGATATTCTGCTAGGGGAATAATGACTTGATATTCCGCTACGACAATAATGACATGATGTTTTGCTAGGGGAATCCCTCGATGTTTCACTAGAGGAATAATCACACGATGTTACACTAGCGGAATAATCATTCGATATTCCAATAAGGGAACATCTAGTATAAGTTGATATTCCACTGGAAAAATAATAAGTTGATATCCTGCTGGGGGAATAATCACTGGATGTTTTACTAGAGCAATAATTGCACGCTGTTCCACTAGGGGAATACTACGTTGATATTCGTTGGAATATCATTATATATACCATCATTACTCACTCGATATTTCACTAGAGGCACAATCACTCGATGTTCCACTAGGGGAATAATGACTTGATATTTCGCCAGGGCAATAATGACATGATATTTTGCTAGGGGAATTCACTCGGCGATTCACTAGAGGAATGTTACACTAGCGGAATAATCGTTCGATATTTCACTAGGGGAATAATGATCTGACATTTCACTAGGGGAATGATCAGTTCATATCCTGCTAGGGGAATAATGACTCGATATTTCGCTAGGGGAATAATCACTTGATGTTTTGCTAAAGGAATCATCACACAATGTTCCACTAGGGGAATTATAAGTTAATATTCCGCCAGAAGAATAATCACTCAATGTTTCTCTTGAGGAATAATCGCACGATGCTCCACTAGGGAAATAATACGTCGATATTCTGCTAGGGGAATAATGACTTGATATTCCGCTACGACAATAATGACATGATATTTTGCTAGGGGTATCCCTCGATGTTTCACTAGAGGAATAATCGCACGATGTTACACTAGCGGAATAATCATTCGATATTCCACTAAGGGAATATCTAGTATAAGTTGATATTCCACTGGAAAAATAATAAGTTGATATCCTGTTGGGGGAATAATCACTGGATGTTTTACTAGAGCAACAATCGCACGATGTTCCACTAGGGGAATACTACGTTGATATTCGTTGGAATATCATTATATATACCATCATTACTCATTCGATATTTCACTAGAGGCACAATCACTCGATGTTCCCGTAGGGGAATAATGACTCGATGTTTCGCTAGGGAAATAATGACACGATATTTTGCTAGGGGAATTCACTCGGCGATTCACTAGAGGAATGTTACACTAGCGGAATAATCGTTCGATATTCCACTAGGGGAATAATAAGTCGATATTCCTCTAGGAGAATGATGAGTTGATATCCTGCTGGGGGAATAGCCACTCGATGCTCCACTAGAGCAACAATCGCACGATGTTCCACTAGGGGAATACTACGTTGATATTCCGCTAGGGGAATATCAACGTAGTGTGACTTGACATTTCGCTAGGGGAATACCATTATATATACCATCATTATTTACTCGATATTTCACTAGAGGAATAATCACACGATGTTCAACTAGGGGAATGTTGATATTCCGGTAGGTGAACATATTTCGCTAAGGAATCATGTCTTCATCTTCCACTAGGCATACAATGACTTGATATTCCATTAGAGGCATAATAAACCCGACATTGCGCCAGGGGAATAATAAAATTGAGATTAATCGCGTAGGATTTTTCGTCTTGCTTTTCTTTCCTGACATTCCCTTGTCGCTCGAATATCTCCTGATTTTCGTGACTTGCGAATCCGAGGGGCAGTGTTGCCCCAAGTTCGTCGGGGATATTATGCGCGGAAAGTTCGCGGAACGTGCTCGACCTACGATCTTGCGACTCTGCGAGGTGGCGTAGGCCAGGTCGTCGACAATTTGGGAGGAATTTTGCTCAACACTCTAGATTTAAAGGGACCTGTCGCCCCTCTCTCCCTCTCTTCCTGGTTCTCTATCTCTCCTCCTCGCTCTTTCACTCTTTTTTTACTCCTCTCTCTTCCTATCTCTGTCTCTCTCTGTACTCCCCAGAGCTTTCTGGACTCTAATCCCTTTAGGCAGATTATCATTACTCGGGCAAAGTGGTGGATGTGGACGCGTGAAGAGGAAACGCCCGCTCGAACTAGATCGTATAATACCTCCTCGGGGTAGTGGATTTACCGCCGTCGTCTGGTCGCTTTCTCATCCCCTCATCTCTTGGTCTCTTTTAGTTCTCTCTCTCTCTCTCTCTCTCTCTCTCTCTCTCTCTCTCTCTCTCTCTCTCTCTCTCTCTCTCTCTCTCTCTCTCTCTCTCTCTCTCTCTCTCTCTCTCTCTCTCTCTCTCTCTCTCTCTCTCTCTCTCTCTCTCTCTCTCTCTCTCTCTCTCTCTCTCTCTCTCTCTCTCTCTCTCTCTCTCTCTCTCTCTATATATATATATATATATATATATATATATATATATATATATATATATATATATAGTTCTTCCATATTACCCTTCATTTGTGAGGCACTAACCACGAGTCTTCTCTCAGCAGCATAAGCTTCGACGAATAGCGTGTGCCACCGCGACGTCAAAGGATCTTTTCCAATTCACGGATATATATATATACATATATATTCTCAAAACCTTTTCCCCTCTGGATCACGCCCAATTCTCTTCTTCCTTCTGATCATCGTGCCCCACTTCCCCAACCGCAACTCCTTCCGCTAAATCGAATATTTGCAAATACGGTGGAAAAAAAATGCAATTCCTCATTTTCTCAGTTCGACCGTCGGCATGATTTGCTGTCTTTTTATTTTGGAAATTTGCTGCTCGGAAGCATCACGAATGAGCTATTGGAGTCGGCTATCGACGTCAGCTAATTATTCGCGATGGGATTGATGCTGGTTACGGAAGAAGTCAGTTGTTGAATTTATTTGTAGTATTACTTGGTCATTTTAATGGTGAATTATGTCGGTCGCTTTTGGACCGGATGGTTATTGTAATTGTTAACTTCAAGGGTTTTTTTTTATTGCATTTGCATTGTATCGTTTGAACTAGTTTGACGATCATCGATGGAATTGAGGATGGAGTTTTACGTATTGATAGGGAATTTTAATAGGGAAATTCATTAGTTAATATTATAGTGAATGTTGATAGTACATTTTATCCGCGAATCGTCATAGTGAAATATTATAGTGAAATTTAATAGTGAATTTAAATGGGGAATTCAATAGTTAATTTTGACAGTGAATTGTAGTAGTGAAAGTTGATGTAAAGTTAAGCTTAAATTTTAATAGTGAATTTTCTAATTCTCACGGACTTTTAAAATTCAATGTTGATAGTGAATTTTCACGGTGATTTCTTTTTTTAATACTCATGTTTACTGCTTAGTAATTTTCAATAGCAAATTTTCATAGTGAATTTTATCAATGAGTATGGAATTTCAATAGTAAATTTCAATTCCCTGTTAATATTAACTTTTAATAGGGAATTTTCAAATACAAAGTGGTTAGGAAATCATGATAGTGATTTTTTTGAATAACCAATGTTAGTAGTGACTTGTCAAAGCGAATTTTCATAGTGAATTTTAATGAGTTTCGATATCATTTGCTAATAAAGAATTCTGACAGTGAGTTTGAATAATGAATTTTGATACCATCTTTGGAAAGAAAGTTTTCATAGTGAATTTTAATAAGTAGTTCTAATACCCTTTCTCAATAGAGAATTTTCATAGTGAATTTTAATAACGAGTTTTAATACAATTTGAACAATGAATTGGAATATTAAATTAAAATAGTGAATAATAATATTACATAAAAATACCAAGATTGGATAGTGTATTTGTATAGTTAATTTGGATATTGAAAAGTTGATAATTAACAGCTAAATTCAATAATTAGTTTAACAATGACAACTAAATTTTAATAATGAGATTTACATCATTTTTTGAATAGAGAATTTTCATGATTCATTTGAGTATGCAATTTAAACAGTAAATTGGAATAGTAAATAAAAATAGTGAATAATAATATAAAAATAAAATACCGAGCTGAGAGTGTATTTGAATAGTTAATTTGGATATTAAAAAGTTGTTAATTAACAGCTAAATTCAGTAATTAATTTAACAGTAACAAAAAACAATTCCATTAGTGATCCTCAAACTAACTTTCAACTTCATCCTATCGCTTGCTGCCTTATGTCATTTTCTTTTCGTACTCCGTGCAGGAGCTACGTCTTCTTTTCTTTTTTTTTTTTTCATTTCGCGCAACGCGATCTTGAATCATTTGGTCCGTACCGAGCAAACGGAAGTTCTCTGGATACTATTTTTTTCTATGTATTTTTTTTCCACTTCCCGATCATACGTGTAGGCACGGTGGGCGGAGAGTGAGAGAGAGAGAGAGAGAGAGAGAGAGAGAGAGAGAGAGAGAGAGAGAGAGAGAGAGAGAGAGAGAGAGAGAAAGAGAGAGAGAGAGAGAAAGTGAGATAGAAAGAAAACTCATGACGAGACTTTTCACCCTCTTTTCGATGAATCCCGGGGTGATGCAACCCTCGCCTATGTCACGCGAGCCCTTTCTGCTTATGCGATCCCGCATCTTCCTCATCTCCCCGGTGTTCCACCGCAATCGAGTTTGCACCACGTCATCTCTCCTGCGCAAACTATCAACCGTCTCAACGGCCTGTTATCATGAAAGAGATGTACGCACGCGTGTTTCCGCTCTGCCAGTCGCATTATATTCTCTTCCCACAATGTAATTCACCCTCATATTCGAACAATTATTTCGACGTATTACCAAAAGGAACATTTTTCTGTGGGATTCATTTTACCTGTGTGAAGTTGGCAACCGACTTTACAAAACGTAATTTGTTTCCTTGCATTCGGTTGTACCTACTCAGTTTTTACCTGATTGTACCACTTTTAATTTCTGTTGTACCTTAAGGGGGACGGTCGCAAAATAATAAAAATAGTAAGAATTACATGACCGGGTAACAGCTGGGACAACGACCGCGCATATCGTGCGGAGGGCCTCCGCGGCGATGTGCATAACGGAGCCATTTTTAATATTTTTAACGGAAATTTATTAACGTTATTCTTGAGTTATTCCTTTCGCGGAGGGCCGTTTTTTGTGGGGGCATAAGCAGGGCCTTCTGAATCGTCGGTAAATTACAATTGAGCTTAATAAAAAAATAAGTTACAATGGATTATTATACACAAGGGGCCGTCCATTAATCACGTGAGGCTCTAATAGGGGGAGGGGGGTTTGGATAACATCACGATTGATCACGCTGGGGGGGGAGGTGTTCTGACATATCACGTGTATTTTTTCTGTGTAACTGCGTAAACCGGAGAACATCCTTTGTGAGCTATGGAACAGGCAAGTTGTACCCAGAGGGCTGGCACCTTTTGGAATTTTTGCTACGCAAAATGACGGCATTTTTAGTGTCGTACTCTGCCACTCGCAGCGCTAGTTATACTCTTACAACCTGATGCGTGCGCAGGGGCTACGTATATAATACGGTCGTATATAATACGCATATGTACGCCGTGCAGGCCTCGCGCCTGCGCAATAACAATATTGTAAGATAACTGCTAGCGCCATGGGGAGAGTTTGAACTAAAAAAAGCGGTCACAAAGAGCAGCATTTGTATGCCGATAGGGAATAGAAGGTTTCAACCCCCTGGTTGTGCCTAAAAAGTAACCTAAACAACCGTTTTTAGTTATATTTAATTTCGGCTGGCCATCTACTTAAAGTGAAGTGCCTACATCTGATCTACAAAAGGCTTGTCCACGTGTTACTGTAGAAAACACGCAAATGAGCCCATGGTCCTAGGACAATGCCATTTAAATATATTGACAATATATATTATTTCGTTTTTGACAATCAAATACCGTATTCCCTATTGGTTGTGTCTGACATTTCTTAACACAAAAAAATACACGTGATGTGGGCGGGGGGGGGGGGGAAACCTCACCACATATCACCGCGGGGGAGGGGGGCTCAGAAAGTCGCCCAAAAAACCTTACGTGATTAATGGACGACCCCCAACGATAATTTTTCCAAGTTTTAACATTAATATTTTCTTTAAGGGGGGATTGTCTTTTTTTTCGCAAAATTTACCGCTTTTTGGGAATTTTTTTGTGAAGAAAGTATACAACGGAAAACTTGTGAAACTTGGCATATAGTTTTATTGATCTGTTTACTACATACAAACAAATTTTTAAACAATTTCATCAAAAAATCCGCCTCCCACCCCCCTCGACGCGCGATGGTCCTTTTTTAATGGTGTGCACGATTACAGCCTTCACGTTCATCCTGCAACAAAAACCCAAAAAGCATTTTACTTTAGACACATATAGCTATCGTTCGATGAAGGGAAAAAAAATTGACGATTTGGTGACGTTTTGATCTTGAAGTACCGATTTTTCGAAAAAAATTGATCGATTTTTTGTTATAAATAAAAAACTATTAAACGTATTGCTTTTTTGCTTTATCAAACGATAAAAGGATGTCAGCTGAGCATTCTGTCCAAATTTGAAGGCAATCGGTTGAATAGTTTTTGAGAAATCGTACACACCATCAAAAAAGGACCATCGCGCTTCGAGGGGGGTGGGAGGCGGATTTTTTGATGAAATTGTTTAAAAAATTTTTTGTATGTAGTAAACAGATCAATAAAACTATTTGCCAAGTTTCACAAGTTTTCCGTTGTATACTTTCTTCACAAAAAAATTCCCAAAAAGCGGTAAATTTTGCGAAAAAAAAGACAATCCCCCCTTAAACGTTCGGTGACCCTCTGTTTTTATCGTCGTCGCGGAATCTTTAGACTGTTTTACACCTGTAAGCAGTTTATATCGGGCACCTAGAGTTATTTAGTGTATAAATTATTAAATAGAAATGTGGCCAGCGTGACATGTCCATAAAGCGCCCTATAAATGAGACGATTTTTAGGCCCGTAATTTTTTGGTAAAGGTTCGGTAACTTGGCTTGAAATTTTACCAGTATACTAGAATGTGTTTTTACTTCATTATAGACGAAAATCAGTTGAGTGTAAAATTTTTGGGTTTGTGAAAGGAATACCTTAAAGCCCTTTCTAACGCTGTGTGAAAAAATAAAAATATTCCGACCCGTACTTTCGAGTTTATTATTTTTTTGTTGTTGTATATGCCCATTTTTCGATCGGCCAAGGTGGCCAGACACCTTAAGGCGGGATATACATTTGGACAGCAAAAAATAAGCAATATTGAGGGATTTTTTAAACTAAGAAATAATTATTCTACAATTATCAAACTTTAGGCATACTTTATAGTAAATTTAAGTATACTATAAAGTATGCCTTATATAATATACTTTAATAAAAATATACTTTATATACTTAATATACTTTATTAAAAATATACTTTATAGTATATTTAAGTATGCAAAACAATTTTTTTTAATTAATTCATCATCAAAATGACGGAGCTGTGGCAGAGTGTTACAGCAAGGTCGCCGTGGGAGTTGCGAATCGGCGTGCAGTCTATCTTCCCGTAGACTTTGTTTTGCAAAAAATTCAAACATTTTTTCAGTTAGAACACGTATAGTTTCTGTGTGATGGAAATTAAAATGAAGAAAATGCAAATTTAAGAAAATGGCACGCATTCACAAAAAAAATCAACATTTCACGCAACATTTCTGTAAAATGTGGATTAAAAAAGATTTTTTTTCAATTTTTCAAAAACAATTCTCAAGTAGAAGGTACCAATATTATCAACAGTTCTAGCAATTTTCAACTCAATCGGCTCAATAGTTTTTGAGTAATCCTGCACGCCAATTTCGATAATGCAGTTTTGAGAAAAACGCGTTTGAAGTTCACGGGCTGTAATGTTTGAAGTTGTTTGAATTTCGCTTTGAAACTTTAGGAAAATATTCTACATATGAGGCATTCTTCATCAACTGGGCCACTTTTTTTTCAACCTCTTTAATTTTTTTCAAAATCTGCCGGTTTGAAATATCAATCAAAAGGAAGGTCTGTGATTTTCTGTAGATTTTTTTTGGCGTCCTTTCAGGTTTTTCAATTTTTCATTACGAACACTGTAGCCGAAAAAATCTTCATCACACAAAAAAAAAACATAATTTTATTTTTTCCGCCTTATCGAAAAAAAACAAAATCATAATTTTTCTGCATTGAGAAAATTGATATTTGGCAAAAAAAATGGGAATAACATTTTTTTGAACCTCATAACACACTTTAGATTTCGGTACGAATTTTACGGGATGACTGTCGTTGGGTAAAGAGTCTGCGAAAAAAAATTCAGAATGGTACCTGCAATGTTAGGATGAAAAAAAATACAAACCCTGCGAAATGTAATAACCGCATATATGCGGTTATGAGATTTCGAATGGTTTTTATTTTTTTATATGAGACTGCAGGGTTCTTATAACCGCATATATACGGTTTTGGGATTTCGCAAGGTTTTTATGAGATTCCGCAGAGTTTTTATAACCGCATATATGCGGTTATGAGATTCCACAGTTTTTATAACCGCATATATGCGGTTATGAGATTTCGCAGGGTTTTTATGTTTTTTCATCCTAACCATTACAGGTACCATTCTGAAATTTTTTCGCAGACTCTTTACCCAATGACAGACATCCTGTAAAATTTGTACCGACATCGAAAGTGTGTTATTAGGTTTAAAGAAATGTTATTCTCATTTTTTTGCCAAATTTCAATTTTCTCAATGCAGATAAATTGTGATTTTGATTTTTCTTTCGATAAAGCGGAAAAAATAAAGTTTTTGTTCTCATGTTTTTTTTTTGATGAATATTTTTTCGCTACAGTGTTCGTGATGAAAAAATTGAAAATCCTAAACGGACGCCTAAAAAAATCTAAAAAAAATGACAGACGTTCCTTTTGACTAATATTTCAAACTGGCAGATTTTGAAAAAAAAAATTGGACCGGTTGAAAATAAAGTGGCCCAGTTGATGAAGAATGCCTCATACAATTTTATCGTTTAAGGGCTTAGGCCACAGTAACGGGTATAAAATCATGTGCAAATTTAACATTTTTTTTCGTATGAAAAAGTGATTCACTCGTAAAATTAATTACACATCTATTTAGTATGAATATCAAGCTGTTAGAAATTTTTTTTTTTTCGACGTATGAGTGAATCACTTTTTCATACGAATTTTTTTTTGTTAAATTCGCACATGATTTCATACCGGTTACTGTGGCCTAAGGCCTTAAACGGAAAAAAAGAAATCGATTTTTTTATCATTGTAAATGTATACCCCGCCTTCAATCATTAATATTCATCGAACACGCACCGTGTCCTCTCGTCACCTTGCTTTCGTCCTCCGGGTCCTCGTGTACTGTTTCGTATAAAAATCCGGCTGTGTGACGTTACAGGTGAATGGAAAGGACGTGGCGAACAAAGAGCAAACGGAGAATCTCTTCGCCGAGACGAACAACGCGGTTACCATACTCGTCAGTCGCTGTCTGTACCAGGTAGAGTACAAAAAAGAAACCACCGAAGTTCCCTTCATTCGTGATGAGGCACTCTCTCCTATTCTCGCAGCAGCGACTCTACTCGATCCTCTTTTGCTTTCAGGACGACGAGTACGACGACAGGCGTCTCTACATCCAGGTAATGCCTTCGGATCCCCACAGTTCGATGCTGTTAAAGTTAGCATCGTTGTAATGCAACGAAAATTCGTCATTTATTTCCCTCCCCATCTTCGTGTTATCCAATATCGTCTTTTTCATAAATTCAACTTATTGCTCTCCAATGAGCACCCTAAACAAAGTTTGCCGAAGCTTTAAGCAGCCAAAGAAGCAGCAATTAGAAAGAAAAAAAAACAAATTTCCTTACGTTCCAACGATTCAATGATTCCAAGTTCGATACGAAAAAGTTTGGGGAGTCTCTCGAGGCCTGAAAGCTTCTCGCTGAAGTCACCCCGAACCATAAGTCCGTTAAGGGGCTATACCAGTGTGAACGCTGAAAATTTGGGTGATTTTCGGGCATTTTTTGGAAGAAAAATACTCAATTAAATGTTTCGGAAAATTAAGAATATATTTGGCTATATTTGACCTATATTACATAATTTTTTCATTAAACAATATTGAGATCCAAGCGACTTCTGCGCTGCCTTCGGAGGCGCCAAAAAAAAAAGTTCCTCCACTGCTGACATGATTCCGGCCGATTGAGTAGCTGAAACCGAAAAAAGAAAAAATGTCGTTAAACTGGAAGGTTTTTCCTGTACAATGACGTAGGATTTCCGAAAAATATCAAAAACTAACAAAATGGCGTAGTTATGAAAAAAAGTCTGCTTTCTTGCCTATAAAATGATCGTTTTTTTCAATGCCAAATCGTCAATTTTGATTCAATCAAAAATATCCTACGTCATTGTAGAGCAAATACATTCAAGAGTACTCAGTTCAAATTTCAAGTCAGTCGGATAATTGCTCTTCGAGTTACAATGTCAGCAAATATGAAAAATCTCATTTCGAGAAAAACGCGTTTAAAGATTTAACTATCGATTTTCGCAAGATGAAATGATTAAAAATGAAGAATGATGAATGAAAAAGATAAAATGATTAAAAAGAATCGATTTTTCAAAAGTGCCCCACTGGTATAGCCCCTTAAAGATTGATTGATCTTCGCAGGGTTCTCCGCCGATCTCGCCGGACAACATACCCGCCTACCAGAACAGCATGATCGAGCAGCTGATCCGTCAGCAGCAGCAGCAACAGCAGCAGCCGCAGTTGCACCAGCAGCAAGTCGAGGCTAACAACAAGGAGAACGATTCGACGACGCTGAGATCATCAGCGCCACCAGTGCCATCTCACACTGCGCCGGCGTTGGCAAACGTGAACCTGCCACCTCCGCCACAGCCACCACCAACGCTCAATTCCTCGTCGACTTGCTCGTCCCAGAACTCCCAAAAGTCCGGAAAATCGGCAAGCTCACCAGCGCATCAGGGTGACGATCGCAAGCAATGGCTGCAGGAGGCGCTGAAGGAGTGCAGCAAGCGAATCGAGAACGTTTGCATGCGGGGCCACCAGCCGTGCGTCAACAACGCAACGACCACAACCGCCACAACGACGATGACAACGGTGAAGCTGATGGAGGCTTACTCCAGTCACGTTTGGAGCGACACCGAGCACATCTACGAGACCATTCCGGAATCGGACAACGAGCCAATCTACTCGTCGCCCTACGAGCATCGACAGCAGCAGAAGCAACAGCACCGCAATCAGAGCAACCAAGTGGTGGCGCGACAGTGCGACCAGACGAGCCACGGGCGTGCCAATTGGCACTCGTCTTCCAAGAGCAACAGCTCGGGCGAGGAGAAAGACAGCTCGAGTGCTTACAACACCGGCGAGTCCTGCCACAGCAATCCACTGACGCTGGAACTTCATCAAGCCGAGAAGGATCATCATCGAAGTACACTCGTACTCTGCACACCCACCAATCCACCACCGACAAGCCAAAAAGTTGCATGCTCTTGCCCTGTACCCGTCGCCACGTCGGCGAAACAACAGCAACTGCAGCAACAACCGAGCAAGACCAGCCAAACAGCCAGAAAAAACTCCTCGTCCAATCATCATCAACATCGAGAACGCGATCCCACCAGTATACCCAATCCGACACTACCCGCCGACACCATGTACACCAACGTCGCCAATCTCGAACAGACCATCATACTGCAACAGCAACTCTTCAAGCAAGCTCTCAATCGGAAAAATTACACGACACGCGACACCGCGAGGAAGTCTAAGTCTCACGGCAACTTTCAGGCGCCAAATCTCACGCAGTATCAGTTCATCGGGAGCCAACAGGTGTGCACGACCAACACCACCAACTCGTGGAATACACCCGAGGACAAGGACGACGTACAGATGGAATGGAAAGTCAAGAGACGACCGGACGGCACGAGATACATCGCCCGAAGACCCGTGCGCAGTCGGGTGCTCAGGAATCGCGCGATCAAAATATCAGAAGAACGCGCCGGACACACCACCGAGGATGATACCATGTCGGAAATGAAGGTGAGTCGATGTCACCGTGGAACTTATTGACAGGGAACCAAGTGGGAGATCTGGATGGTTGATCCTAGAATCGTCTCGAGCGGAAATTTCGATTAGTATTAGATGTTCGAATTAATTCGGAGCGTTTTACAAGAGATTGCGTAGGTAGTACAGTATTTCGTTGTTGCCGACAGTAATGTGTTCATCGTGAAACAGCTATCATTGAATGTCGTTTGCTGTACATAACCTCTTTTTGAATCGTAAATAACAACACTTTATATTAGGTGTTGGAATTAATTCGTAGCGGTTTACAGTAGATGGCGTAGGTAGTACAGTATTTCGTTGTTACCGACAGTAATGTAATCATCGTGAAACACCTATCATTGAATGTCATTTGCTGTACATAACCTCTTTTTGAATCGTAAATAACAAAACTTTATGTTATGTGTTGGAATGAATTCGTAGCGTTTTACAAGAGATGGCGTAGGTAGTACAGTATTTCGTTGTTATCGACAATAAATTGTTCATCGTGGAACAGCTATCATTGAATGTCGTTTGCTGTACATAACCTCATTTTGAATCGTAAATAACAACACTTTATATTAGTGGAGTGACCAGGTGTTGGAATTAATTCGTAGCGGTTTACAATAGATGGCGTAGGTAGTACAGTATTTCGTTGTTACCGACAGTAATGTATTCATCGTGAAACAGCTATCATTGTCGTTTCCTGTACATAACCGCTTTTTGAATCGTAAATAACAACACTTTGTGTTGGAATTAATTCGTAGCGTTTTACAAGAGATGGCGTAGGTAGTACAGTATTTCGTTGTTACCGACAGTAATGTAATCATCGTGAAACAGCTATCATTGAATGTCATTTGCTGTACATAACCTCTTTTTGAACCGTAAATAACAAAACTTTATATTACGTGTTGGAATTAATTCGTAGCGTTTTACAAGAGATGGCGTAGGTAGTACAGTATTTCGTTGTTATCGACAATAAATTGTTCATCGTGAAACAGCTATCATTGAATGTCGTTTGCTGTACATAACCTCTTTTTGCATCGTAAATAACAAAACTTAATATTAGGTGTTAGAACTAATTCGTAGCGTTTTACAAGAGATGACGTAGGTAGTACAGTATTCCGTTGTTACCGACAGTAATGTATTCATCGTGAAACAGCTATCATTGTCGTTTCCTGTACATAACCTCTTTTTGAATCGCAAACAACAACACTTTGTGTTGGAATTAATTCGTAGCGTTTTACAAGAGATGGGGTAAGTAGTACAGTATTTCGTTGTTACCGACAGTAATGTATTCATCGTGAAACAGCTATCATGGAATGTCATTTGCCGTATATAACTTCTTTTTGAATCGTAAATCACAACACTTTATAATTTATTGAATATGTCAATATTTGTGCCGAATAAAGTGTTTTTGCGGGGAGTGTTACTTCCCGCTTTTTCCTGGTTTTTTTGCATCGAATTGTCACTGGGGATAAAAAATGGATCCATTAGACAATCCGAAGGGCAGACAAAGCCAAATATTCATGGGTCTAAGGTCCTGCTCTGTATTTGGAGGGATCAGAGGGGTGTGATTTATTATGAACTGCTGAAACCGAATGAAACCATAACTGGGGATCGCTACCGACTGCAATCGATGCGCTTGAGCCGTGCATTGAAAGAAAAACTACCGGAATACTCCGAAAGACACGACAAAGTCATTTTGCCGCACAACAATGCTCGTCCGCACGTTGCAAAACCGGTACAAACATATCTGAAAACACTTAAATGGGAAGTCCTACTCCACCCGCCGTATTCTCCAGTTATCGCTCCTTCTGATTACCATTTGTTTCGTTCAATGGCGTATAGCCTGCCTGAGCAGAAGTTCACTTCTTACGAAGATCGTCAAAAATGGATCGATTCGTGGATTGCATCTAGGCGAGGCGTTCTTCCGACACGGCATTCGTACCCGGCCCGAAGGATTGTCAAAAGTAGTAGAAAGCGAGGGGCAATACTTTCATTAAGGGGAGATATACACCTAGGAGCCGGAAGAAAGGTCATTTTTGTAAATTTTTTCAAGGAAAACAATTTAAAATTTCGGATTGGGGTTCTAATTATCTAAAAGTATATACATTCAAAAATATTTTTAATTTTCTTTATTTAAAAATATCAAAAATATACAAGGATATTGTATGAACCTTGGAGCGTCGTAAAAAAATCTGCGTATACGGTACCCACTGGCGTTTCTTCAAAAATCATCTGAAAAAAAAAACCAAAAAGATTATTAAATTAGATACTATAATCTAGTACTTGTCATAGCCGATTTTGAAAATATCGATTCATGACAAAATGGCGGACGTTTGAACATAAATAGTGATTTTTCGGCCAAAAATTAGTTATTATTTTGCCTATAAAACAAAAACTAAGTAACGGGAAAAAAAATCCTATGACAAGTACTACATAATGGTGTATAGAATAACCACTAAAAACCTCAAGGCAATCGGTTCATTGGTTTTCGAGATATTTTGGGTACCGATTTGAAAAAACGTGTCGGCTCGGCGCCGCAAAACACGTTTCACTTTCTCGCCTGTAACTGGCTTATTTATCGAAATATTAACTTGCCGTTTTCACCAGATATTCTGGAGACCTCAAACTTCAAGAAAATGCAAAAAATCGATTTTCTCGACCATCTAGGTGTATATCTCCCCTTAAGGGCGGGGTAAAGTTAATTTGGCGAAAAAAAGGCATGTTTTTAAGGTTTTTTTTGGCGTAACGAATAGTGTTCGTTTATTGAAAAATTTACATATAATAAAGTAACATTTGAACAACATTCTCCTAAATTTGCATTGCAAAATATTCAAAATTGAGCGAGTGAAAATTAAACCCCGGAGGCGCCTCGAAAAAAAGTTGGTTTGCGGTGTGCACCATAACTCGCAACAGAATCATCTGAAATAAAAAAATCAAAATGCATTTGTTAAAGGAGATGTTTCTCGAGGTAATGACGGGAGGATTTTTTTTTTTTCGATTTTTCGATTTTTCGTAGCACTTGGGAGCCAAAAACCCGATTTTCGCTAAAAAAATCGGCTAATTTGTTGTTGAAAAATTAGTAGTTATTAAAAAAAACAAAAAAGCTCTCGACAATACCTGGTGAATTATGTGAAGAAGTACAGTGCAAAATTTCAAAGCGATTGGTCCAGTAGATGTTGAGTTATCGTGCACACGGATTTCAAATAGGACAAGTCTCAGAAAAACGGTTTGAAAAACGCAGAAGAGTTTGGTCGCTTAGCGCTCATTGCACATAAGTTTGAGAACACTTCTCGATTGCATAAAAATCTGAGAAAATTCATGCATATCAAAGGTACTCAAAAGATTAATTTTGCATAATAATAATTCCAAAATGTTATTAACAAAATTATGAAAAAAAAAAAATTAGTCAACAAATTTCCCCGCAACCCAATTTTTTTTCGTGATTCGTTCATTTTTCTGAATACGTATGAATTTTTTCAGATTTTTCAATTATCTTTGAATTTGTAGAAATTCAAAATAAAACTCGATAATTTTCTTATACTCACTCAAAGTCGTCGATGCCAGGTCCGTAGAGCAAAAGGCTTCCATCAAGATGATCGAGAGCATCTTTTTGCGTTTGTCTACGCAAAATTCTTTCTTCTTTACTGTCGTGCGCCGCTTGCTCCTCTGCTCTACTAACTCGCAAATCGTCAATTTGTCGGGCCCGGAACAGGCCCGTTTATCAAGAAATTTATTCGGGGTCGAAAAATACAATAGCGCGCCGCGCAGCTGCCGCCCAGGTATAAAACCCGGCATGGAGCAATAGACGCTCAAATACTCATAACTTCGTCAATTTTACTCCAATCGACTTGAAATTTTAACACAATATTCTTGATATATTATGCATTCATTTAAAAATTTTGAAAAAAATGAAAAAAAAATTTTAATACTTTACCCCCCCTTAATTTATTTTTTATTTTGATTTAAAATAAATATTTTTTTTATAAAAAAAAACGCTACGAATTAATTCCCAGTCCAAATAATTTGATGACAATTTTTGATTCAGGCCGAACTTGCACCGAAAGATTTTTGGAATATGTAGTGCGCCCTTTGAGGCGAGAGATAAATTTAGGCGAGGAAAAGGTTACTGATTTTCATGATTATTTTGTAAAGGAAAGATTCCTTCGCCATTTTTTAGACTTAGGGTTTTATTACTACTTTTGGCTGTTGCATGAAATTTTGTTTGATTGATCTTCAAAAATGGCGGATGTGTGGCATGGTCTCCTTCATTGTACGGGTTGCGGCGGTCAGATCAAAACTCCGAAAGAATTTTACAGGAAAGACCGAAACTCCGAAACACTGAACACCGTCGAAATAGTAGCGTGTTTCGAACACGTTTTCGGACATATTTATTTGCAAAATGTCTCGCATATTTTGCCGCTAAATTACATTTCATCGCAACTATCCGAAAAATCGAGAAATATATAACTATTCTCTCTCTCCCTCTCTCTCTCTCGTATCACGCATAACGAATTTTTTCATCCACAGGTCGGACGCTACTGGACCAAAGAGGAGCGCAAAAGGCAGCTCGAGCGTGCGCGCGAGCGCAAGCAACGTCAGCAGGAACTATTGATACAGCAGCAGCTGCAATTGCAGCAGAGCATAAACGAGAGTCCGATAAACGAGCACACCGAGGACAAATCACCGAAGAAGCCTCTCAACATCGTCGAGCTGAGTTACAAGAAAATGGCGAGGAAAAAAGTTGCCCTCGACGATTTCACGACCGTGCAAGAGATGCTGGCGCACGGGAACAGAGTTGGCGGGGCCGGAAGTGGACCGGGCACGGGCGGCAAGCTCATGGGCCTCCTCTCGGTCACCACTGTCTGAATCCCACAACTCGACCAATCTTGCTACACTCAAGCCCACAATGATCGAGCGCGCGTTTCACATACTCGAATTTTGTAGATAAAAAACGGATGGAAAAGAAAAAGCAATGGAGCCAAAAGATGAAAACTTCACTTATCGACGTCATAATTCTTCTATTTGTACATACGTAATACGTAAGTCTAGAGATAAAGGAAAAAATATGCTGCGAATGAACGAAGAAAAACAATGTTAACGCATTATTAAGGGGTTAGGCTACTGTGGCGACCCCGAATATCAAGATAATCAAAAAAACAATTATTTTGAACGAAGAAGATTGGAAAATCGTTTGGACATTTATTCGCATGTACATTGACAAAGTTGTGTACGAAATTTCACAAAGACATATTAATAATTAAGGAAATCGTAAACAATTTCGTAAAGAACCTTTGCACGTGAGGGGCTCAATGGCGCACGTGATTTTGGCGACTGATCTGAAACAAAAAAAGTTTTTTTCTCACATCGATCATATTGGCTAAGACCAAGAAATTTTTTGTTATCGTGTTTCAATCATTAAAATTTGTTTTTTTCTAATTTTTCGAGGAAAAATGACAATATTGTTAATAATTAATGAAAAATAAATGTTAAGGGGAAAAACGACGGTCAAGACTGAACTATTATTACGTTGAATAAGTGTACCAAATTTCAAGTCTTTCCGTCAATTGGATGTCGAGAAATCGTGTACTTTTTGAAAAATCGTTTCGAGAAAAAACGCGTACAACGTTTGACTAGCAGTTCTCTCGTTTTCATCATTACCTTTCTGCGATTTCTCCACCATATGTTGGACCTTCCTCTCCAATCTGAGTTGCCTCGAGCGACGATCCTTTTTTTTTTTCTTTCACGGTAGCCCAACCCCTTAAGCGCCTAGATTTATGATATTTTACACAAAGATCAAATGTAACGGAGTTTGCGAACGAATAATACGGCTAGGCTTAGGCTTGTAGATATGTATAAATAAATGTCCCCGCGAAATCGAATTTGTGCACGGAAAAACGTACCCCGCTAGATGAGTGTCTTGTGGAAAAACACTGTTTCGTCTTAAGCAAAGCAAGCTATCGATAAAACGGAAAATAAGGGATTAAAAGAAGGAAAATAAATTGCGAGAAGGTTTTTTTCGCCGTTAGTCCTCTGGTTCCTAATCTGTGTGTGTGTGTGGGTGTGTGTATTGCACGTGTAAGACTCGCAAAACTCCCGGACGAGGAGCGGGAATATACTTGTATCGATTCGATGAAAAAGACCATATACAATAGATTGCTTTATTATGAAAAATTACAAGTCTTAATCTGTACTTCTCTCTCTCTCTCTCTCTCTCTCTCTCTCTCTCTCTCTCTCTCTCTCTCTCTCTCTCTCTCTCTCTCTCCCTCTCTCGTTGTCCTTGTTGTTTTTACGCGTAAGTCGCGCTTA
Source organism: Ophion obscuratus (assembly GCA_964007375.1). Classification (NCBI taxonomy): domain Eukaryota; kingdom Metazoa; phylum Arthropoda; class Insecta; order Hymenoptera; family Ichneumonidae; genus Ophion; species Ophion obscuratus. Next base: position 5,943,100 of record OZ023314.1, on the reverse strand, counting down.
TGTTCAAATTCGTGAGGACCTTGCACTCAGCCGGAGCCAGATGCTGAACAAAAGCGGGGAAGCAATGATGCGACGAGAAGTTTGCGAGAAAGTCGCGGAGATATTGGTTCAGGTTTAGGTGGTATATGGAGTCCTGGAGGAGATCCGGATCCTCCTCTTCGTCGTCCTCGTCGATGATACCTTCAATTGCAACGTTTTCGAGCGTTTAGTATTGCTTCGGCTTTGGATATCAACGGTGAGGATAAATTTGAGCTTCCAATGCGTATTATAAATATGGCGATGGTAATGTGATCAGGAATGGAAATGTGATCAATTTTCATGATTTTTTTCATAGGTTTATATTATAGATATTGATATAAAAGTTGTTACACTTAATAAATACACTTTCGAAATACGTATTTAATAAAAATGTATTTAAGTCACTATTTATAGGAGAAAATGGTAGTTAAAAAAATGGTAGGTTTGCGCTGTTGATGTAATCTCGGAAATGGATCATCCGAAACGAAAAAATCAAACGGTTTTAGATTCAGTATATTAATGGCTATACTGTATATCATGCGATTTTGTATAAATGCAAAAATAACAAAATAGCGGACATTTTTCGAAAAAAAAAACGTTTTTTGGTCGTTTTTGGCTAAAAAATTAGTAAATATCAAAATTTAAAAAAATCTCTGATATGCGCTATAGTTATAGTGAAGAATATGTGATTAAAATTTCATAAGCATCGGTTCAGTAGTTTCGAAGATTTCATCAACAAGCCGTCGTAAAACGTTGTTTCGAGAAAAACGCGTTTAAAGTTTGTTTGGGTTAAACAAATACATAAAAACAAAATTTTCAATGTATTTCGAAAGTGCAACAACTTTTATATCAATATCTATAATATAAACCTATCAACAAAATTCATGAAAATAGCCTTTTTCAGCGTCTAAAGTGAGAAGACCCCTTAACCGGTTACACTTAGCTCATGGCCGAGAAAAATATCAATTTTCGTGAATTTTTTCTGGGCAAACGAATGCAGGTTTTCCAATTTTTTTAACACTGAAGAAACAGTATGGTATTAAGTAACTTATGATTTTTGTATTAAAAAATATTGATCAATGTGGTAGGTACAATGGTGACTGCTCGGAAACGAAACATGCGAAATAAAAGAAATCAAACGCATTTAATTTTTGCATGAAATAATCTAGCGCTTGGACGAAGGATTTAATAAAATATTGATTTTTGAAGAAATGGCCGCAGTCCAAAGTGAAGGTATCGATTTTCGGTGATAAAAAGCGTATCGAATGGATTTGAAAAATCCTTCTTTCAAGCACTGCTCTTTGATATGTAACAGGAGCTTTTGAAATTTGGAGTTGATCAGTGCAGTGATTTTTGAGGTATCATGGTAACCGATTTTGAAAAAGTCATTTTGAGAAAAACACTTAAAAAATTCGCCCGTTCGAGGAACCTACCTATGAATGTCCGTACCTCCCTCAATTTTCAACCGATAGGCTTGAAAGTTTCGGAAAATGTTTTTGAAACGTTGAACTTTGAGAATTCATGGAAAACCAAAAATCGATTAAAAAAAAAAATTTAACGCGTGTAAAATCAAAAGACGTAAACCGTTAACTTTAATCTGCATAAAATATTTTGTAAAAATTCCGAAAATTGACCGAGGTGTGACGATTTTTGTAAAGACGATTTTTGTCCGATTCAGGCCATTAAAAAGTAAACCGATTTATTTTTATTTTTTCAATGAAAATCCCATGATCCTTCAGTTTTGAGACCATAGCATACCAGTAATTTTAGACTCTTTCGATTTCCGGAACAACAAATATACTTCGATATACTTTGATACTTCGACTTTGGAAAAAAATCAAAGACACGACCTTGTGTCCCCCTCGGAACCATGAGACTAATGCATTGAACATTTTTTTCGTATCTCGCTTCGTTTGGGAGAAAATTGCCTGGGTCATTATAAATGCCTCGCCCTTTTGTGGTTCACGATGGGCAAGATGGGTTTTTTTTCTAAATTCTACAAAGGTTTAGCTTGCGTTCAGGCGGGATATGCATTTACAACGATCAAAAAATCGATTTCTTTTTTTTCTCTTTAAGCCTTTGTGTCACACATTTTTCCTTTAGCCCATCAGCTTGAAATTAATTACTCGGAGGTTTTTGGGGTTGCTGAGGGCGAATCTGAGCTCAGAATTCCAAAATTCAAAATGGCGGACAGAAATGCAAAAAGTTTCCCGATGAACGAAAAAATGAGCAATCGGGGTTTTTTTGGGGTCGCTGATGACGAATCTGAGCTCCGAATTTCAAAATTCAAAATGGCGGATCCAATATGGCGGATAAAAATTCGCGAAACGGTGCAAATATGATGAAAATGTATATTCTTCGGTTTTTGGGGTCGCTGATTATGAATGCCCAGTCAAATCTCCAAAATTCAAGACAGCAGATCCAATATGGCAGACTGAAATTTGAAAAACGATTGAAAATCGTTAAGTCGCCCGGAGTGGCGACTTTAACGAAAAAACTTCGAAAACTTTCGGAGATAATGAATTTTATCTAGAACCATTGCAATTTGTTGAGGTTTGTTTATGCGCATAAACAAAATCATCCATGATTTTAAATTATTGCACATCAGTTCTTATTCTTAAATATATGACTGATGCTGAAACACCAAAAAAAAAGTACGAAAATTCGGTCGAAATTGCTCAGAAAATGGTTATAAAACAGGTGGCACTCTCAGAGTGCCACCATGGCACAAAGGGTTAAACGATAGAACTATATATGTAGAATATTTTTTCCCAAAGTTTCAAAGCAAAATTCGAAAAACTTCAAACGTTTCAGCCCGTCAACGCTGTGCTCCACCGCTCGGATTCAGAGCGGGCGTGAACGTCAAACGCATTTTTCTCAAAACGGCATCATCGAAATTGGCGTGCAGGATTGCTCAAAAACTATTGAGCCGATTGAGTTGAAACTTGGTAGAAATATTGATAATATTGGTACCTTCTACTTGACGAGAATTGTTTTTGAAAAATTGAAAAAAAAAACGACTTTTTTAATCCACATTTTACAGAAATGTTGCGTGAAATGTTGATTTGTTATGAAAATGCGTGCCATTTTCTTAAATTTGCATTTTCTTCATTTTAATTACCGTCACATGGAAACTGTACATGTTCTAACTGAAGAAATGTTTGAACTTTTTTGCAAATCAAAGTCTACGGGAAGCTAGACTGCACGCCGATTCGCAACTCCCGCGGCGATCTTGCTGTAACACTCTGCCACAGCTCCGTCATTTTGATGATGAATTAATTTTTAAAAATTGCTCTGTATACTTAAATATACTATTAACGGAGACTTTGTCCTTGAAATTTAGCGGGAGATGTTAACGGCTCAACATGAGCAGCTAGAAGAAGAGGAGGGATGCCTCTATGGACCAGGCATTGCCGATTAGCGGTAATTATAAACACATTTGTGTAAACACATTACAAAACTTTAAACGCGTTTTTCTCGAAATCACGTTTTTAAAAGTGGCTGACATTCTCCTGACCGCTGTAATTAACATATCGACCTGAAATTTGGAGAGCATACTCAGAAAATATGTCTTCACGGAATGACGGATCGTTTTTTCGATAGATACATTTTTGCATTTATTATTTATCTTTTTATGCGAAAAAAAAAACGCGAAAATTCGATTTTTTTTTAATTGCCGCCATTTTTCGAAATTTGTACTAAACGAAAAACCCATTCGTCATTCCATGACCAAAGGGTCACAGATTGATGTGTGTGAAGTTAGCACCGCCATTTTGGAAAATCAAAAAAATAAAGATTGTGCTAGGTTGTGCTAGAAATGTGCTACGTTGTGCCGCAAGCCGTTTTTGAAAATTTCAAAAAATGACGGAAATATTCGAAAAAAACGTTTTTAAGGCCCAACACCGCCATTTTGTCGGAATGAAAAATAAAACGTTCTGCTAGATTGTGCTACGTCTGTGCTATCTTGTGCCGCAAACCGCATTCCGATATCGTAATTAATGTCCAAAAAAATCGAATTTGAAAAAAAAATCGCAGCACCGCCATTTTGTCGGAATAAAAAATAAAAAGTTGTGCTAGATTGTGCTAGGCTTGCGCGAACTTGTGCCGCAAACCGCATGTCGATATCACAATTAGTTTCATAGAAAATCACCTTTGAAAATTTAGAAAAAAAACGTTTATAAGGCCCAAAATCGCTATTTTGTCGGAACGAAAAAAAAAATAGTTGTGCTGGGTTGTGCTAGGCTTGTGCTGGCTTGTGCCGCAAACCGCATACCGATATCCCAATTAGTTTCTGAGAAAATAAAAATTTCAAAAATTTGGTGGACCGCCATTTTTCGGAACGAAAAAAAAAAAGTTGTGCTGGGTTGTGCTAGGCTTGTGCTGGCTTGTGCCGCAAACCGCGTACCGATATCCCAATTAGTTTCTGAGAAAATCAAATTTCAAAAATTTGGAGGACCGCCATTTTTCGGAACGAAAACAAAAAAGCTGTGCTGGGTTGTGCTAGGCTTGTGCTGGCTTGTGCCGCAAACCGCATACTGATATCCCAATTAGTTTCTGAGAAAATCAAATTTCAAAAATTAGGAGGACCGCCATTTTTCGGAACGAAAAAAAAAAGTTGTGCTGGGTTGTGCTAGGCTTGTGCTGGCTTGTGCCGCAAACCGCATACCGATATCCCAATTAGTTTCTGAGAAAATCAAATTTCAAAAATTTGGTGGACCGCCATTTTTCGGAACGAAAAAAAAAAGTTGTGCTGGGTTGTGCTAGGCTTGTGCTGGCTTGTGCCGAAAACCGCATACCGGTATCCCAATTAGTTTCTGAGAAAATCAAATTTCAAAAATTTGGAGGACCGCCATTTTTCGGAACGAAAAAAAAAAGTTGTGCTGGGTTGTGCTAGCATTGTGCTGGCTTGTGCCGAAAACCGCATCCCGATATCCCAATTAGTTTCTGAGAAAATCAAATTTCAAAAATTTGGAGGACCGCCATTTTTCTCAACGAAAAAAAAAAAGTTGTGCTGGGTTGTGCTAGCCTTGTGCTGGCTTGTGCCGAAAACCGCATCCCGATATCCCAATTAGTTTCTTAGAAAATCAAATTTCAAAAATTTGGAAGACCGCCATTTTTCGGAACGAAAAAAAAAAAGTTGTGCTGGGTTGTGCTAGCCTTGTGCTGGCTTGTGCCGCAAACCGCATACCGATATCCCAATTAGTTTCTTAGAAAATCAAATTTCAAAAATTTGGAGGACCGCCATTTTTCGGAACGAAAAAAAAAAAGTTGTGTTGGGTTGTGCTAGCCTTGTGCTGGCTTGTGCCGAAAACCGCATCCCGATATCCCAATTAGTTTCTGAGAAAATCAAATTTCAAAAATTTGGAGGACCGCCATTTTTCGGAACGAAAAAAAAAAGTTGTGCTGGCTTGTGCTAGCCTTGTGCTGGCTTGTGCCGAAAACCGCATCCCGATATCCCAATTAGTTTCTGAGAAAATCAAATTTCAAAAATTTGGTGGACCGCCATTTTTCGGAACGAAAAAAAAAAAGTTGTGCTGGGTTGTGCTAGGCTTGTGCTGGCTTGTGCCGCAAACCGCATACCGATATCCCAATTAGTTTCTGAGAAAATCAAATTTCAAAAATTTGGAGGACCGCCATTTTTCGGAACGAAAAAAAAAAAGTTGTGCTGGGTTGTGCTAGCCTTGTGCTGGCTTGTGCCGAAAACCGCATCTCGATATCCCAATTAGTTTCTGAGAAAATCAAATTTCAAAAATTTGGAGGACCGCCATTTTTCGGAACGAAAAAAAAAAGTTGTGCTGGGTTGTGCTAGCCTTGTGCTGGCTTGTGCCGAAAACCGCATCCCGATATCCCAATTAGTTTCTGAGAAAATCAAATTTCAAAAATTTGGAGGACCGCCAGTTTTCGGAACGAAAAAAATTAAGTTGTGCTGGGTTGTGCTAGCCTTGTGCTGGCTTGTGCCGAAAACCGCATCCCGATATCCCAATTAGTTTCTGAGAAAATCAAATTTCAAAAATTTGGAGGACCGCCATTTTTCGGAACGAAAAAAAAAAGTTGTGCTGGGTTGTGCTAGGCTTGTGCTGGCTTGTACCGAAAACCGCATACCGATATCCCAATTAGTTTCTGAGAAAATCAAATTTAAAAAATTTGGAGGACCGCCATTTTTCGGAACGAAAAAAAAAAGTTGTGCTGGGTTGTGCTAGCCTTGTGCTGGCTTGTGCCGAAAACCGCATCCCGATATCCCAATTAGTTTCTTAGAAAGTCAAATTTCAAAAATTTGGAGGACCGCCATTTTTCGGAACGAAAAAAAAAAGTTGTGCTGGGTTGTGCTAGCCTTGTGCTGGCTTGTGCCGAAAACCGCATCCCGATATCCCAATTAGATGTTTAGAATCTACTGCTACAGAATTTTGTGACAAAAATACGCAAAAATATCTTCAATTTGCCCAAATGATATAAAATTCCTTATGCACAATGAACGATTTTTCAGAGTGTCAAAAGCGTGATGCACTCGCAAAAGCGAGTGACCAAAACCCTTTTTAGAATTTGAAAATATTTTCAGAGCAGTAAGTCTCACCAAACCTCGTTTTCGATTGAATAAAAAATTACAAAAACGCGGTTTGGAGTAGAAAAAAGTCGGTTTACTGACGATAGTTGAACGTGACAACGTCATAAGAAAATACTGATGGAATGGTTTCATTTTTCAAAAGAAAATTTTTATTTTGTTTGTTTGATAGATATTTTGTATGGATATAGAGAAAGAGGTAAATGGAAATAACAATTGAATTGATCAAGTTACATTTATTTGTACGCATAAATACAATTATGTCAATTTTTATTTATTTTTTTTACAACGTACATATTTTTTACAAGTATGAATGTGCTTTGAGCAATTGTTTTACAACTTTTATTTTTTCATAAAATTCTTCGTTCAGAAAATCAGTTTAAATTTACAAAATACTTGAATAAAATTTATTGTTTAAATTTCTACTCGACTGTTAAAATTTAATTTTTGATTTTATTATTTTATAATAATAAATTTTGTATTGACATTATTTCTTTCAGCAAGTAAACTGAATAAAAGTTGTTCAATTAGTTACTTAATTATTTTTGCAAATTTAATTGTAATTTGTTGTAAAAAAGTAATAATTTTGAATAATTTATTATAAGAATAAACTGTGATTAAATTATTGTTCATAAATCTTAAATTAAAAATTTAAAATTTGGAAACATCATTAAAATTTTTGTAACTCTAACTTTTAAAAAGCCCGCCTCAATGTGTTTGATATAGGAGAAAATTGTTCCCTTTGACGGCTGGCTGGTCCAACCTGTCATTTCAGACACGTTGTTATGATATGTGGAAGATTTAACATTTATGTTTTAATTTTTTGAAATCATAGCTACGCTCGATAATTATTTCGATCGAATAGTAAAGCAATTGATTTTTACTCATCGTGAAATAGTTCTGTTAACTTATTGTTATAGTTTTGTCAATTATAGCATAACCTACAATCGCTGCACTAGCGGACCGATGCTATTTATTTTAATGATGAAAGCACGAATATTCGACAATATATCATTCGAATCATTACCTTTATCGCCGCAATTATCGTTGCTATAAACAATTGACACCACATTTACTTTTCACTGCACTTCATACTTGACGAAAACATGTACATGTATTATTGTATAGCAGCTGTCCACGCGGACGCATCGCTCATGGCCTCTGCACACTGCGCGCGATGGGCGACAAGCGATGAGCGATATCCAATGAGAGCTCGAGTATGACGGAAATGCTCTATGAGAGTGACGTTGCCATGGGATATCGCTCATCGCTCGTCGCTCGTCGCTCGCAGTGTGCAGAGGCCATCACTCAAGTAGGAGAGAGACAGATGTCGAACGCTGCCGAACGCTGCCGATCGCGGAGGCCGATTGTGCTTCTTTGTCGCTCGTTCCGCGCTCTCGCTTACACTTCAAGCCTTAGATGGAACGCCTCAGAGCGAGGTAACGGCGATGAGTCATGCTTTTTCGTGCGTGCAGCCGGCTCCATCGAATTATAAGACGTTGTCACGTCAAAAAATTTTGCAGTAGAATGATTCACCAAAACGCGTTTTGCTGTAGGAAAGTTTTCGGAGTAGAGATGCTCATTCTTGCGATTGTCTCTTTTTCGTTCCCAACGCTATGTCTGGTTCGATATCTTCGAAGATCTAAACGATCCGCGATCGGCAGGATAGCTCGCGGTTTTGGTCACTCTTTTGACCCTTCAAAAAATTGTTTAACGACAGGAAGAACACGCCTCGATCGACTTCAAAATAAAATAAAAGTTCTCTCAAAACGCTGAACCAATATGAATAGAATCTGTTGTGTGCATTCGAGACGATGGCACCGAGGGCCCCCTGGTCGTTATATAGGATGAACACGTTTCATTCTTGAGAAATCGCGGTTCAAAATGTTTCGACTATCTCTCTCGCACTCGTGTATCACACGAAATGTTCGTCATGCCCATAACAATGCGCAAAACGCTTTTCATACGTCTCGTGTACATTGAAGATGTCTTCACATATTTTATTGTGTACGATCTAAAAATTCCATATAAATAAATATGATGAAAATTCAAATAATATGTTTATTTAAGGATATATTAATATTTTTCTATTATTCGCGATATATCACATTACGAAATTATATAACGTAAGACAAGAAATGCGCTATATACTGAGATGCCCGAAGTACCAGTGGTGTATTAATAAACATATTTGACGTTGAGTGATCGGGATAGCACGTCCTTCTATCACAATTTGAATAGCACGTTCGTCTATCGCAATATGAGATAGCACGTTTCGCCATACTGCCGTTGAATGGTTTTGTTTTTTACATTTGAGCAAAATGAATATGCTGCGATTTTTTTTCCAAAGGAACTTTTTACGAGACTAATTGCGATATCGGGATGTATTGTGTTGCACAAGCCTGCACAGGCCTAGCACAACCCAGGACAACTTTTTTTTTCGTTCCGAAAAATGGCGGTCCACCAAATTTTGGAAATTTGATTTTCTCAGAAACTAATTGGGATATCGGTATGCGGTTTGCGGCACAAGCCAGCACAAGCCTAGCACAACCCAGCACAACTTTTTGTTTTTCGTTCCGAAAAATGGCGGTCCACCAAATTTTTGAAATTTGATTTTCTCAGAAACTAATTGGGATATCGGGATGCGGTTTTCGGCACAAGCCAGCACAAGGCTAGCACAACCCAGCACAACTTTTTTTTTTCGTTCCGAAAAATGGCGGACCTCCAAATTTTTGAAATTTGATTTTCTAAGAAACTAATTGAGATATCGGTATGCGGTTTGCGGCACAAGCCAGCACAAGCCTAGCACAACCCAGCACAACTTTTTTTTTTCGTTCCGAAAAATGGCGGTCCTCCAAATTTTTGAAATTTGATCTTCTCAGAAACTAATTGGGATTTCGGGATGCGGTTTTCGGCACAAGCCAGCACAAGGCTAGCACAAGCCAGCACAACTTTTTTTTTTCGTTCGGAAAAATGGCGGTCCTCCAAATTTTTGGAATTTGATTTTCTAAGAAACTAATTGGGATATCGGTATGCGGTTTGCGGCACAAGCCAGCACAAGCCTAGCACAACCCAGCACAACTTTTTGTTTTTCGTTCCGAAAAATGGCGGTCCACCAAATTTTTGAAATTTGATTTTCTCACAAACTAATTGGGATATCGGGATGCGGTTTTCGGCACAAGCCAGCACAAGGCTAGCACAACCCAGCACAACTTTTTTTTTTCGTTCCAAAAAATGGCGGTCCTCCAAATTTTTGAAATTTGATTTTCTCAGAAACTAATTGGGATATCGGGATGCGGTTTTCGGCACAAGCCAGCACAAGGCTAGCACAACCCAACACAACTTTTTTTTTTCGTTCCGAAAAATGGCGGTCCTCCAAATTTTTGAAATTTGATTTTCTAAGAAACTAATTGGGATATCGGTATGCGGTTTGCGGCACAAACCAGCAGAAGCCTAGCACAACCCAGCACAACTTTTTTTTTTCGTTCCGAAAAATGGCGGTCCTCCAAATTTTTGAAATTTGATTTTCTCAGAAACTAATTGGGATATCGGGATGCGGTTTTCGGCACAAGCCAGCACAAGGCTAGCACAAGCCAGCACAACTTTTTTTTTTCGTTCCGAAAAATGGCGGTCCTCCAAATTTATGAAATTTGATTTTCTCAGAAACTAATTGAGATATCGGTATGCGGTTTGCGGCACAAACCAGCAGAAGCCTAGCACAACCCAGCACAACTTTTTTTTTTTCGTTCCGAAAAATGGCGGTCCACCAAATTTTTGAAATTTCATTTTCTCAAAAACTAATTGGGATATCGGTATGCGGTTTGCGGCACAAGCCAGCACAAGCCTAGCACAACCCAGCACAACTTTTTTTTTTCGTTCCGAAAAATGGCGGTCCACCAAATTTTTGAAATTTGATTTTCTCAGAAACTAATTGGGATATCGGTATGCGGTTTGCGGCACAAGCCAGCACAAGCCAGCACAAGCCTAGCACAACTCAGCACAACTTTTTTTTTTCGTTTCGAAAAATGGCGGTCCACCAAATTTTTGAAATTTGATTTTCTCAGAAACTAATTGGGATATCGGTATGCGGTTTGCGGCACATGCCAGCACAAGCCTAGCACAACCCAGCACAACTTTTTTTTTCGTTCCGAAAAATGGCGGTCCACCAAATTTTGGAAATTTGATTTTCTCAGAAACTAATTGGGATATCGGTATGCGGTTTGCGGCACAAGCCAGCACAAGCCTAGCACAACCCAGCACAACTTTTTGTTTTTCGTTCCGAAAAATGGCGGTCCTCCAAATTTTTTAAATTTGATTTTCTCAGAAACTAATTGGGATATCGGTATGCGGTTTGCGGCACAAGCCAGCACAAGCCTAGCATAACCCAGCACAACTTTTTTTTTTCGTTCCGAAAATGGAGGTCCTCCAAATTTTTGAAATTTGATTTTCTCAGAAACGAATTGGGATATCGGTATGCGGTTTGCGGCACAAGCCAGCACAAGCCTAGCACAACCCAGCACAACTTTTTTTTTCGTTCCGAAAAATGGCGGTCCTCCACATTTATGAAATTTGATTTTCTCAGAAACTAATTGAGCTATCGGTATGCGGTTTGCGGCACAAGCCAGCACAAGCCTAGCACAACCCAGCACAACTTTTTTTTTCGTTCCGAAAAATGGCGGTCCACCAAATTTTTGAAATTTGATTTTCTCAGAAACTAATTGGGATATCGGTATGCGGTTTGCGGCACAAGCCAGCACAAGCCTAGCACAACCCAGCACAACTTTTTTTTTTTCGTTCCGAAAAATGGCGGTCCTCCAAATTTTTGAAATTTGATTTTCTCAGAAACTAATTGGGATATCGGTATGCGGTTTGCGGCACAAGCCAGCACAAGCCTAGCACAACTCAGCACAACTTTTTTTTTTCGTTCCGAAAAATGACGGTCCACGAAATTTTTGAAATTTGATTTTCTCAGAAACTAATTGGGATATCGGTATGCGGTTTGCGGCACAAGCCAGCACAAGCCTAGCACAACCCAGCACAACTTTTTTTTTTCGTTCCGAAAAATGGCCGTCCTCCAAATTTTTGAAATTTGATTTTCTCAGAAACTAATTGGGATATCGGTATGCGGTTTGCGGCACAAGCCAGCACAAGCCTAGCACAACCCAACACAACTTTTTTTTTTTGTTCCGAAAAATGGCGGTCCTCCAAATTTTTGAAATTTGATTTTCTAAGAAACTAATTGGGATATCGGTATGCGGTTTGCGGCACAAGCCAGCACAAGCCTAGCACAACCCAGCACAACTTTTTTTTTTTCGTTCTGACAAAATAGCGATTTTGGGCCTTATCAACGTTTTTTTCTAATTTTTCAAAGGTGATTTTCTATGAAACTAATTGTGATATCGACATGCGGTTTGCGGCACAAGTTCGCGCAAGCCTAGCACAATCTAGCACAACTTTTTATTTTTCATTCCGACAAAATGGCGGTGCTGCGATTTTTTTTTCAAATTCGATTTTTTTGGACATTAATTACGATATCGGAATGCGGTTTGCGGCACAAGATAGCACAGACCTAGCACAATCTAGCACAACGTTTTATTTTTCATTCCGACAAAATGGCGGTGTTGGGCCTTAAAAACGTTTTTTTCGAATATTTCCGTCATTTTTTGAAATTCTCAAAAACGGCTTGCGGCACAACGTAGCACATTCCTAGCACAACCTAGCACAATCTTTATTTTTTTGATTTTCCAAAATGGCGGTGCTAACTTCACACACATCACAGATTGATAATATGCTTTGAATTTGTGTTTCAGATCAACAAAGAGAGTGATGTCAGCCGTTTACCTCCCGCGATTTGAGGACCTGTTTTCGCGGAGCTGCAACAGCCGCCATTTTGGTTTTTTTTTCAAAAAAATTTTTTTTTAACGTTCTGTATATCATGAATAAAAGCAAGAAAAAACCGCAATCAAAAAGCTTTACTCGTTTCCTTTAAAAAAAAATAAAATGTAAACACCTGAAATATGGCACTCCAAGGACAAAGTCTCCCTTGAAGTATGCCTAAAGTTTGATAATTGTAGAATAATTATTTCTTAGTTTAAAAAATCCCTCAATACTGCTTATTTGTTTCCTGTCTAAATGTACATCCCGCCTTAGTTCGTTGTTAGAAATGGTTTGTCTTGGTGCTAAATAGCCAAAAAAAAATACATCACCCATAGCGTGAACCAGCCCATCTAACCGCACGTAAAATTACGTACCTTCAACTATTTTTTATCCCTGGTGTTTTGTGGGTGAAAAATTTCAAAAAATTCGCACACACTCAGTATAGTCCAGACAATAACATGAAAATTGTTCCAATTTTAATTTCGGATTGTGGCTAACGCTGGAACCTTCTTAACGCGATACTCCCAGCACGAACGGTAATTTGTACTCACGAAGCAAATCGGCCCCGTCACCCGGATCCAATATCGCCTCGTCACCTTCCTCGTCATCGTCATTGTCCGAATTCTGTAACATTCACGAACCAACCCTCCAAATCACTCGAAATCGTATCTCCGCGAGAACTCGAAGAATTTCGCATTCGCTAGGACGAGATACGAACCTCGGTGTCGTCGTTCGCGCAAACGGCCTCCATATCGGTCGACAGTTCGTTTATGATGAGTTTCAAGATTTTCACGAGTACGGGTATCGTCGTCCACTGAAAGGGCTGCACAAGCGCTTTACTTCGCGTTCTCACGCCGCCCTCGTTGTCTGAAAGCCATATTCGAGGATTTAAATATTCGTCGTTTTGGTGGCCATTTCGGACCGGAAACAGACACGGGGACCTCGAAACTTATTACCAAAAAGTTCCTCAAAGCACACCAAAAGGGCACGCAAAAGGTTTTGAGAATAATGGGTTTGAAGCTTGCATCGTTGGAATGCAAAGAAAATTATTTTTATTTTATTAAGGTAAATGTCCCAATTATTGAACAGCTAAGGATCTGGGGGATTGAATTCGTTGAGAAAAAAACATAAAATCAAGAAAAAACCATCGCTTTCAGGTTAAAATGATACTTCGATATTTTTACTTTCGAAAAATCACCCTTTAAACTATTTTTAAATGATTTCAAATGAAAAAAAAAGAATAACTGTGAAGAATGCAAATGTCCCAATTATTGAACACTGGAAGTGCCTATGTCCCTAATATTGAACAGGCATGTCCCAGTTATTGAACACTCTCGAGAATTCTTTTTCCGTACTAAAAATATTATTTTGGGTACAATATTAAGAAATAAAAGCAAAATCAAGCACTTAAATAATCTTTTGTTAATCATGTAAAAATACAAAAATATATATTTAGTCTCTTTTGACAGGTTTTTGGTTCATTCGCATTTGGTTTATTTTTGCTTTTCAACTCGAACTTTATTTTTTTTTTATTTTTAGCTTCCTCGTTTTCATGTTCTGTTTTTGTGTGATTTTGTCGCAGCTTGGCTCCCTGGAATATCGGAGAGTAAAAATATTGAACAGTACATTCGTATTTTTAGGTTATATTCTCTTTTTACTTTCCTTTTTATGTTTATTGCACGAAAATACAAATAAAAAATATATTTGACGATCTTAGAGTTATTATTAAAAGAATAAAGGTAAGTTTATTCAGGAACTTACAGTTTTTGTTTGAATAAATCCGATTCACACGATCTGTCACACGTTAACTGTCTCGATGTTTTGATGGGTTTAATGACGCCAACTTGGAGAATTCGAGTGTTCAATAATTGGGACACACTGCATTTTCTATGTCCCAATGATCGAACACCGTATTTTTTAACAAACAATTGAATAAAAAATTTTCATAAAAATTGTTATTTGTGAGAAATTTTCTGAGGTACCTGAAACGCCTTTACTTTTTGAGATGCGAAAGTTTTGGAATTTTTTATGCCCTTGCGCATGAAGCGGCGCGTCTTAGCAAAAACGATAAGCAGTTACCACGAGACGTCAAATCGGGTGTCACCGTTGCTGATTAAATAATTTTTTTCTCTATTAATTGAAGCTTTTTTTGCACAAGTAAGGTAACATTTCGATAGCTAAAAGTTCCATATATGTAATGAAATTTTATAAATAAGTAAATGCATGCAGGTGAATGAGAAATAATAAAAATACAAGATAGTGTTCAATAATTGGGACCTGTTCAATAATTGGGACGTTTACCTTACTTTCGTTATTATCCAAAGTCAGGTTTGGTAGATTTAGGTTGTAGACGACTGAATAAGACAAATCAAAAATATTTTTCCCGATTTTCCTAGCTTGAATCTGCTAAAGGAAATTTTGGAAATAGAAAAAAAAATCATTTTCGTTGCTTTTGAACAATGCGAACTTCAACGTCATTGAGATTATTCTTCCATACAAAATGGCGGCTCACCAACTGTGCGAAGCCATTTCGAATCATTTTTCCAATTTTTGGTATTGAGCCCGGAGCGAAGTACCTCGATTTTTGAATGTAGATAGAAAACACTGGTGAAAACTTCCGGCAGAATATATTTTGCTAAATTTTTTTTTAATGCTAGTGCGTCATTGCTTCAGAAATATTTTTAAAAATGTTCATACTTTAATTATATCGATAAATATCAAAGTTCTAGATTAGAACTTTGATATTTTATAGAATTCAAAAATTTATCGACTTTCGAACCACTTTGAGCACCTTTTATCGAAATAAAAAGTCTTTGCACCTTTTTTTAAATCGATTTCAGGTTAAAAATATAAAAATTTATTTTGTTTTATCGAATTTTTATACAAAATCGTGATCTGTGGCGAAGGATACGAGACGAAGATCTGGAGGGAAAGAAAAATAATCGAAAGAGCTATACGAATAAGAACCGACTGGGAAATACAACAAGACTGGAAGAAAATTGGGAATTCGACAAATTGTAGGGAGTACGAACATCGAAAACAACGTATCGTAATGGAAGAGTGCTGGGAAGAGAAAGGCATAGAGGAAAGAAGTAAAGAAACACGGGTCATAAGATGCGAATTAATCGAAATAATCGCATGAGATAAGATGCGATTAAGATGCGAAAATATCGGAAAAGGAGGTAAAAAGGGACAGCAGGTGCCTCTATGCCGGTGTTGCAGGAAGAAAAAGAAAGTTCGATATACTTGAATGCGGGGAAATAAAAGAAAAAATTAATAAGGAATTGGTAGACGGTTTGGAAAATTGGCGAAGAGGCTACAAGGAGGAGGCACGAAAAGGATAAGTTAATAAAGAAATGGAAGGGAAACCGATCAAAGAATTGTGCGAGTATGTGAGAGCCTTCAAACGCGTGTGAAGAAAGGAAGCAAAAAGAAGGAAGAGAACGAAAGATAATTGTGTAAAAAAAAAAGGAAACGTGTTAAATGGTATCCATGTACAGAGGGGGGGGGGGGGGGGGGGGACTGTGAAAAAAGTCGCAAAAGTTTTTTACACAAAATTTTGATCGGTCTTGACATTTGAGGTGTGAACTCATTTTTAGTTCCTTGTTAAAATTCTAACAAAGATAGTGGTTCCATTTGAAAAATGAAGGTGACCTTGAAATCTTTAAACTGCCTCCATCTGGAGGAACCTCGTAGCTACCACTCGACGACTCCCTATGAATTATGCAACGACTGTGGAACATGTTTTTCTCCTAAGTCTGATCGGTTGGAAAATATTTCTACTGCTATAGTTCTTGCCTTACCCGGTATATTGACTTCCGAAAAAATCTCGAGCAAAGTACCAAAAATTGGAAAAATTCTTCGAAATAACTTCGGACCTAAGGTAAGGTCGCCATTTTGTATTGAAAATAATCTCAGAATCTTTCTTCGACTTTTTCCATGTTTTTTTCATACCCAATTACAAATGTTTAATAAAGTTAGTCACGTTTCACGCACAGGCGTCTATTTCGTATCGAAAAAAATCCTAAAAAATTGTTTGTCCTCTTTTTCGCGGATATTCTGCGGAACAAATGATAAATTTTCAATAAATGTGATTAATCTGAAAAAATCAACTTAAAACTTCCCACATCAGTGTTCGGCTACCCGCGGTGGTGTTCCCCCTTAAGGAAATTATTCAAACAGAACTCTCATAAATATCGAGACTCGAATTGAAGTTTGCATCGTTGAAATGCAATAAAATTGAGTTTTTTAAAATTTCCTCACCATCTCCATCACCCAAAATTTTATCCAGCAAATTTGGGCTTCAGATTTCTCATAAGGATCCTAAAAAACCATTTGAGATTTTTTCGTAGCCTACAGTTGTCAAAAAACGAAGATCGGGGCAACAATTCGTTGGGCAATCGCGAAGACGAACCTGTGAATATTTGATCGCCCTTGACGGTGATCTCGTTCAATCTCGTGTCGTCGTTCGTGACCCCGTGCTCGAGTATCTTCGAGAGCGCGACGGTCGTGACTTTTCTGTCGTAGCCGCCGAAGAACAGATGTTGCCTGCTGACCCACTCGGTGAGGACGAAAGCGAGGGCGCTCTCGCCCGTCGGCCCCGGCACCGTCGACAAGAAATTCAGCACGGCGTCGAACTCGGTGTTTATCAAATGCGCGTAGATCATCAGCAGGCTCTGCATGACCGTCAAAGTCTCGACCTGCTGCATCTTGCTCAGCACCGCCTTCAGCAGAAGATCGAGGTCACCCCCCAGCGTGCTGCCGAGTTTGCGTATCAGCGTTGTCACCAATTTGCCGACAAACGTCGCCGTGAACTCGCTCGACTGCAATTGTGATGCAATCATTTTTTTTATTTATTTTTTATTAATATTAATGTTAATTAATCTTCACTTTCTACCGCGTGACCGAATGATGTTTCCATGTGTTTATCTATTTGTTAAGGGGTAAGGCCACTGTAAATTTTTTGAAAAATCGATTTTTTTTTATTGGCTTAAAAAATAGTTTTCGCAATTTCTATATAATAGTTTTCAAAAAACTATATCGCACTTTCTATATAATAGTTTTCAAAAAACTATTCGCAAAACTTTAAACGCGTTTTTCTCGAAACATGGTTTTTCAAAATGGCACGCAGCATAACTCGAACAATTTTCATTTTTTTTACTTGAAATTTTAACCAGATGTGAACATTTACATTATCTTGAGAATGTCGATCGGAATTTTCAAGAACTTTATTTATTGATTTTTTATTAACAAAAAACTTGCCGTTTTTTTCGTCAAAAATCAATTTTTTTTTTCATACGCACGCCAAATCCACAAAAATTGATACTTTTTAAAATCCGATCGACATTCTCTAGCTATAGCCCTCTAGATTAATGGTTTTTTTTTGTTCTAGATTCAAAAGTGCACCAGTGGTGCTGCGTGCCGCGGAGCCCTGGAAGCAAAACATGTCCCGGGAAGATAGCTGTGGAACCGCCATTTTGTTTTTTTTACTGTAAAAAAATTTTATAATAAAGTTTAATGTATGCCCGATAACACCATTAAAAGTTTTTTTTCAAATACCTTCAATTTCGGGAGCAAAAAATTAGTGAAAAAACCTTTTTTTTGGGCCGTTATAGTGGCCTTACCCCTTAACGGGCTACATCTACCTAGGTCAGTAAAAAATTGCATCTTCCCAAATATTTTCATTCGATAGTATCACCTTTTACAAGGGGACAGTACGGCAGTCGGATTTTTGTAATTTTTCGTACTCATGGTACGCGAAGTTCAGAGCTCGAATATTAATATCCCAAAGCAGTTCGACGCCATATTCAGAAATTTTCGAGAAAATTGACTTTGAAGTTTTCGAGCGCACTCTTATCCCACAAAGATGCAACGATATTCGAACCGGGCTCGTGGCGTACCCGGTAGCGCTCGAGTCTAGTAATCGCGGGGTCGCTGGTTCGAGTCTCACTTCGAATTTTTTTTTTTTTTTTTTTTTCATTTTTTTTTTAATTCGCATACCTCCGTCATTTAAATATCCCGATAAATTTTTGTTGTATATAATCACATATTATTATATATAATTAATATAATATATCTATATATGTTTATATATGGACAAAATCCATATATAGTTATTTATGTACAAAATTCATTATAGTTATACATAATTATATATTTTCTCATATATGATCATATATTATTTATATATAACAATAGGTGATTATTTATAAAAAAATAAATAAATAATCCCGGGATAAAAATCATAAAATCTATGCTAATTCACATATATGTAATTATAATTGTCAATGATAAATGCAAGTCTTATTTTTCATTATCTCTTGCTTGAAATTGCGAATAGGCGACGTAAAAATATCCAGTAATAATATTTACATAAACTCCCTTGTAGATTAATAGGAAAAATTGCGAATGTAACAATGCAGCGTTTGTACGGTGTGCGAGATGCCGTGAAAATTACTGTTTTCCTTGTTCTTACGATGGTTATCACTCTGGCTCGTCTAACATTACACCCGATGTATAAAACAAACGAATACAGACCGAATAATAAAGTATTCAATTCCTTACCCGACGTTTTTCATTTTCATCCTAAAAATGTTGTTGGTTATAAATATTGATACTTGAAAATGTATGTTTATAATCAAGAGATAATTAAAAATATGACTTGCGTTTTTTCATTAAAAAAAAATTAAAAAAAATTTAAAAAAAAATTCGAAGTGAGACTCGAACCAGCGACCCCGCGATTACTAGACTCGAGCGCTACCGGGTACGCCACGAGCCCGGTTCGAATATCGTTGCATCTTTGTGGGATAAGAGTGCGCTCGAAAACTTCAAAGTCAATTTTCTCGAAAATTTCTGAATATGGCGTCGAACTGCTTTGGGATATTAATATTCGAGCTCTGAACTTCGCGTACCATGAGTACGAAAAATTACAAAAATCCGACTGCCGTACTGTCCCCTTGTTAGTTATATTCCCGGAAAATTTCATTGAAATATTTCTAAAATTGAATGTCTCTAGCTTGTAAACGGAATGAGTTGCAGACATGAAATTTGGATTGTTTGTGTAGAATGTTGACCTAAAACCGAATACTGAATTAGAAATTGAATTAAATTATTTTTCCCGGGGGTTGCATACATGAAAAAGGAGCAGATAAAAAATATATTACCCTAGCATGTGGGGTGTCATTGTATAAAGCTCATTAAGGGGTTAGACCACTCTAGAATTTTGGAAAAATCGATTTTCTTTTAATGGTCCCCCTAGGTCCATTTAATGGTCCATTTAATGGTCCCCCTAGCCCACCAGGACCTCAAAAATGGTGTCCCAAAAGATTATGGCCGGGAAAAATCTCTAATACTCGGTTTTCGAATTTTAGTACAAGGCCGCCTGGTCCGCAGCGAGCGGACTCAACTTCAAATGCGTTTACATCAAAACTGCATTTTTTAACTTGGCGCTAAACAAAACTCAGACAATTTTCAACCGATGCACTTGAAGTGTTGAATATATCTTGAAAAATAGATTGTCTATGGAAGTACGTAGGATTTTTTTTGCTATCTTGCATAGTTCATTTGTTTTCAACAATTATCTGACGATTTGTTAGGCAAATTTTTCACTTTCCACTTTAGAAGTGCGCCGTTTGACCAACAATCAATATATCGAAAAATCCTACGCACTTCTATAGCAGTTATGATATATAATCGAAAAAAAAATCATTGGCTCACTATAATTAAAAAATTACTGGAAATACTGGAATAACTGGAAATACTGGAATACTGAAAAAACGGAGACGTCGTCGCAAAAACGCTGCACAGCCGCCATTTTGAAATTAATCGCTTCAACAAAATTATTGTATACAGTCACTGATATGTATGATAAACACCCTTCTTTGTAATCTCGATTTATTTTGTAGTTTTTCTGAAGAAAAAAAATCCCCAAAAAGCGTATTTTTCGGCCCCTGGAGTGGCCTAAGACCTTAAGAAGGGAGGTCTAGTTAGAATTTTCTAAAAATCGATTTTTTTTTCTCCATTTTCTAAAAGTATAATATCTCACGAGTATGTTCCGACTAATTGAATGTAAATCAGACCATTATTCGCCGAAATACATAACTTTGAAGGACGCCGTGGACGCTGCATGCAAATCGTACTCAAAATTTTAAACTCGTTTTTCTCAAAACCATGTTTTCGAAGTCGGTGATCAATGTAACTCGAGAACGGCTTTACCGATGGGGTTGAAATTTATATCACTTCTTCTATACATAGTTTTCCTCCGGATGAACGAAGGATTTTTTTTTGGACAATTATTTGTTTTTTATATTCAATTTTTGTAAGTGAAATTTTGGTCAAAACAACACTTTTGACTTTCAACGTCCGCCATTTTGTGAAAAATGGAAATTTTTCAAAACCCTTCGTTCAACCGGAGCATTATATCATTAACTAAAGATTCCCCCCTGTTTTGTTGGTTTCAGATAATCCGTCACAGCGTGAGAGTGATCACCGCAAAACCTGTTTTTTTTTTTGCAGCGTCCTCGGCCATTGATACGTATCGGCGGGTGGGGGGACAAATGTCGAACGATCGATATGTAGATGGGCCAAAATGTCGAATTCGAAAATGACGAATGTTCGAATATAGATAGATCAATCTTACTAGAGTCTGTGAAGTCGAAAATAACAATTACGAATATGAACATCTCGGAAGTTGATATGTAGCGAAAAACAAAAATCAAATTTAATAAAATATCGAAAAACATAAAATCAATGGGCCTGTATGCATAACACCAAATAATTCGAGACGACAATTCTCCGAATTAAAAAAATGGCGATGGTTCACAATGCAGAAAATCATTAAAGCGAACGGCCGAAAAGTCGAGTGGTTGAAATCGCGGAGTGTCAAAATGTAGAACGGCCCGAATGGCGAATCGAGCAATACGTCATTTGCGCCTCAGAGTGAAGCTGCGAGATGGCGCTGGCGGTCTGTAGGCTAAAATATCGTAAGACAGTCATCCCACGTGACGGGCCCCACCACGTTCGCCATTTTGGCCGTTCGACCTTTCGGCGTTCGACATTTCGGACCATCGACATTTTGCGTTTCGATATATTGCTTTTCGCCATAGACGGTATTACGCATATTAGGCACTCGCTATTTTCTGTTTCGGAGATATGGGTGTTCTACATTTTTCGATTCTGTATTTTTATATTCCGAATTGCATACAATCTGAATATTCGTTTTCGAATAAATTACCTCTCCAATAAATAATGGTTCGATTTATAGTCATTCGATTTTTTTTATCAGTCGAAAGATAAAATTTCGAATGATTTAACCTTCGTTATTTTGAGAGTTCATAATTCTGTCGTTTCGAAATCTTTATCGTTCTATATTTGGTCATTCGACATTTTTACCCCCACCCGTATCGGCTTATTTTGAAAGATATTTCTTTAAAAAAATTATAATGTTTACATTAAATATATATCTTTTAAACGGAAGAACTTTTGTTGTAAATTATTTTATCGTTTGGCCGAAAAAAAATCGGAAAAAAGGCCTTTTTTTTAACGTTCCAACTGGACCTCACTCCTTAAGGCGGGATATACATTTAGACGGGAGAAAGTAAGCAATATTGAGAGATTTTTTAAACTAAGAAATAATTATTCTACAATTATGAAAGTTTAGGTATAATTTAATAGTATATTTAAGTATACGAAACATTGTTTTAAATTAATTCATCATCAAAATGGCGGAACTGTGGCAGAGTCCTACACCAAGGTCGCCTTGTATAGTTTCTAAGCCTTGTACATGTATAGTTTCTATGTGACGGTAATTTAAATGAAGAAAATGCAAATTTGAGAAAATGGCACGCATTTACATAACAAATCAACATTTCACGCAACATTTCTATAAAATGTGGATTAAAAAAGTCGTTTTTTTTTCAATTATTTAAAAACAATTCTCGTCAAGTAGAAGGTACCAATATTATCAATATTTCTACCAAGTTTCAACTCAACCGGCTTAATAGTTTTTGAGTAATCCTGCACGCCAATTTCACTAATGCAGTTTTGAAAAAAACGCGTTTGAAGTTCACGCCCGTTGACGGGCTGTAACGTTTGAAGTTTTTCGCGTTTCGCTTCGAAACTTTAGGAAAATATTCTACATATATAGTTCTATCGTATAAAGAGAAAAAAATAAATCGATTTTTTTATCGTTGTAAGTGTATATCCCGCCTTAAAGTAGAGTACGAGTATATATTTTTTTCTCTTTTATCTTCAAAAATAAAGAAATGGGGGGCCATCCAAGTTGTCAGTTTTAGACCATTTTTGTTACGGGGTCTATCTCAAAAACTAAACTAGTTACGAATTTGGAATTTCTGTATATTATGTATCATAAACTGTATTTAAACAATAAATATATATAATAATCTATTGTATACATAAGGGGCCGTCCATATATTACGTCATCGATTTTTGCTGATTTTCGACCCCCCCCCCCCCCTAGAATCATCCTATCGTCATTTCCTAATGACCCCCCCCCCTCTCGCAAAACTGACGTCATTACCAGTTTGGCAAAATTAAAACATTTGCGGATTTGAGAAAAATTGGGTAACATTAAAACATTTTGTTATAGAATCATCTTTTATTATTTTGTACTTTGGCAATGTTTATTAATATAATAATATTATTTTTCCCTATTCTTTAGTTTTCTTTGGATAGCTCCCACATTTTGTTATAGAATCATCTTTTATTATTTTGTACTTTGGCAATTTTCATTAATATAATAATATTATTCTTCCCTATTCTTTAGTTTTCTTTGGATAGCTCCCACGGAGTTTTCACCCATTCTTGCAAATCCTGGATCACGGGTAATATCTCCGTATCCTCCCCATATTCATTTTGGCTCGATCGAACTATTTTCATAGGTACGCTGTTATTTGAAGTTCCCGAATATAATGTAGACAACCCTTATGTAATAAATAAATAAATAATGAGTTCAATAATTAATACCATTAGGTACTTGCAAAATATTTTTCATCACTCATGCGGGGAAACCACTCTAGTTGTACAATATACTATTGTACATTTTGAATTAACTGGTATCACAAGAATGACGTCAATTTCGAAACGCCCCCCCCCCCTCATCCATAATTTACCGTCATCCGCAGACGAACCTCCCCCCCCCCAAATTTAGAATGACGTAATATATGGACGGCCCCTAATACAATAAATTTATCATGGTAATATATAAAATTATTGTTATTTAAATGTTTACAATACCAAATGACTTATTTTTGGAGTCGGTGCCAGCCAAAAACGAGAGATTGACGTCACGGAAGAAACGAGAGTGCAAATTAAAAAAAAGACCGTAGATCGTATATTTCATTAATTTTTCTTCGCCTCCGCTTTTTCTGCGAAAATTGTGACAATATTGGCAATTAGCTGGTGGCGACTCCAAAATTAAGTCATTTGGTATTATAAATATTTAAATAACAATAATTTTATATATTGTCATTATTAGCTTACAGTCGGAGTATACGAAGCTTTTTTTAGCTATCACCCCATACGGTTTTAGTTCAGTATTACCTAAGAACTAAGACAGAAAAAAAGCATTACCTCATTAAATATCTAATTTAAAAAAAGTTAATTGGTCATATGTACGGAACCCTAATTGCTAACCCGCACTTGGCCGAGTTTAAAAAAAATAGTTAGTAAAAATGACGACTTTTTTCATAGATTTTCCGCGCTTGAGTTTCAATTCGTCTTTATTCAAATTTTCTGAAAGGCTCTCAATATATGTATCTTTGTGTTTAAAAGAATGCGTTACTTTTTTTATCAACCGTTTCTCAAAAAAAAATCGGAAAATGGCCATTTTTTCGGACCTCTAGGTAGACGTAGCCCCTTAAAGTTGTTTTTCGCTCGAAAAAAAAAATTTCTTCCGACGTCTTGCAATTTTCGTAATTTTCAAAATTTGAGAGTATGCGGTGATGGAAAATATATTTTTGCGACTCGGGACTCACGCGCGGATTCAGGAGTTGCGCGACTATTTGCAAGATGTACTGTAACCCGGTGCAGCCTTCGCTGTCGCGATGTTCCGTGACCTGGCGAGCAGCCACGGAGAGATAGGTGCGAATCACCTCCCCGCCGCTCTGCAACGTCCCGTTGTCCTCCGAGTTGAGGACGCAGTGACACGCAGCGGGAAAAGCATTTTCCACGAGCGCGCTGCTCAACGGCCGCGGCGAATACTGCACCAACACCTGAAGTACGTCCAGAGCTACGCCCCTCGTGCCCTCTGGGCGTTCAAAATAAGAGAAAAAATATCAGCACTCGTATTTTTCGCAACTTGGAATAGAATATATTTTTTAGAATTTAGAATGAAATCAATTGTTTTTAGAATATAGAATGGAATAGGATTTTTTCGGAGTTTATATTAGGAGTACAACTTTGCAGTGACCGTTTTACTTAGAGAGCCACTGCGGCCGAAGTAGTGGCCGTAACTCAATAAAAAAAAGTGGCATTTTAAACTAGAGGCTCTGCCAATGTAAACAATTTAAAAAAGCTAACGGATACGTGTACGCATTATAAAGTTATAGGCACTCAAACATGGCAACCTACGAGCCGAATTCTCAGCATTTGCGGGAGGTTATGATTTACTTCTTCAACATCAAGAAATCTGCGGCTGAGGCCCACCGTTTGCTTGTAGATGCTTACGGGGAGGATTCTATTAGTGAGAAAACGTGTCGACGGTGGTTCATCGACGCCCAAACCGAATATTCACAGATCCAAAGTGATGCTGTGTATCTGGTGGGACCAGCTGGGCGTTGTGAACTATGAGCTGCTCAAACCATCCGAAACCATCACAGGGGAACTCTACCGACGTCAGTTGATGCGCTTGAGTAAGGCACTCAAGAGAGAAACGGCCACAATTCAACGAAAGACATGACAAGGTGATACTGCAGCATGACAATGCCCGACTCCATGTTGCAAATGTCGTGAAAAAGTACTTGGAAACGCTGAAATGGGAGGTTTTATCCCACCCGCCGTACTCTCCAGACATTGCCCCTTCCGACTATCACTTGTTCCGGTCAATGGCACACGATTTGGCTGACCAGCACTTCGGTACTTACGAAGAAGTCAAAAATTGGGTCGATTCCTGGATTGCCTCCAGGGACCAAGACTTTTATCGACGCGGGATTCGAATGCTACCTGAAAGATGGGCCGAGGTCGTAGCTAGCGACGGGCAGTACTTTGATTAAAAAATATGTAGCCACTTTTTTATAATAAAGCCTTAAACTTTTGAAAAAAAAAACGGTCACTGCAAAGTTGTACTCCTAATAATAGAATATAAATTTTTAGCAATTAGAGTAGAATGGAATTTTTTTAAAGCTCAAATAAAACGGAATTTAAAAAAATTAATAATCGTGTACAATAGAATTTTTTTATTAGAAATATAATAGAAATATTTTAATCTAGAATAAAATGGAATTTTAACATTTTTTAATTAGCATCGATTTTTTAAATCTGGTATAGAATTTTTCAGAATTTAGATTTGAATAGAATTTTTTAGGATTCAGAATGGGATGGAATTCAAAATAAATCGTTTTTTTTTTAAAGGAAATGGAATCGAATTTGGAAAAAAATAGTTTTAGAATTTTTTAGAACAATAAAATAGAATGACTTCGACTTTATAATAGAATATAATTTTTTTAGAATTCAGAATAAAAGACAATTTTCTAAATTTAGAATCAAATAGAATTTGTTTTCAATATATAATAAAAAATAATTGTTAGCATGTAAAATAGAATAAAATTTCTTGAATCTAGAATACCGTAGAATTTTTTAGAATTGCGCTCGATTTTCGATCCCCGCCATCAACAATTCAAATGAGTTCCAAGTTTGTTTGGGTTTGTTTGGGTTTGTTTGGGTTTGCACCGTTGGAATGCAATGAAAATTAATATTGCCAAATTGCTTAAATTTCCTTTGGCCGATAGTGTCCACGAAAAAACCGCAATGTGAAAAAATAACCTGGTCTAATGAAAACTATCATTACAGGATGCTAACGAATGATTTAGTCTTTTTTAAATGGAATATCGGATTATTTTAAGAATTATTTGTTCCACCAAACTAACGAATATTCGGAATAATCAAATATTGCAATGGTCCATCCCAAAATTTCGTTTACCCAAGTTATTTTTTTCCCGTGCTAAACCATTTTTCAAAACCCTTCTCCAGCGACCTACAATTCAACTCCAGGTGTTTTTTTTCGCATACTGATGGAAACAAGGAAATAGAAATAAATTTGTTTAAACAGCTATCATTGCATTTCAACTCCGCCGACGTCAAAAAAGTGGCTCGAAGAAAAAAATGCTCCGGCAGGTCTACTCGAGCCTCACCGTCTTTGGTTTTGTCCATGGGATTGACGGCCATCATGCTGATCAGCGTTGGTACTATTCGCGTCTGCAGGGGTCCGATGCACTGGGGATTTTCCGTGAGTGCTCTGAATATACATTGGCACAATTCGAGAATCTCCGGGTCGCTGTGGAACTTCAGGAAGACTGCTATCGTGAATGGGCAGATCTTGTTCTCGATGCTCTCCGTAAATTCTTTGTCCAGCTGTCGCGAAAAAATTCAATTTAATTTTCTTCTCTTCTCGACTCTCGAAAGTAGAATATTCATTGGGCGAAATAAATATTCGATAATATAAAAAGTAAAGTCCTAACTGAATCATCATCGCCCAGCCTAAACCGCTGCAGGTAGAAACGTGAAATTATAAGAGGGTGTTGATTTTATATTGGAGGAATTTTTTAAGAAGCGATTTCTCGAAATTCAACCCCCAAGGGGGTGAAAGGGGATGGCAAAGTTTGTATGGGAAATATTTTCGTGGTCAAATTTACTTGAAAGTTGGTATTAATGTTCTATGACACAATTAACAAAAGACGAATTTCGACGTTTCTTGAAATTCAAGCCCTGAAGGGGTGAAAAGGGGTGGCCAAGTTTGTATGGGAAATAATATTTCCGTGGTCAAATTTACTTGAAAGTCGGCATTAATGCTTTATGCCACAATTAATGAAACACGTATTTGGGCGTTTTTTCAAAATTCAACCCTTAAGGGGAGAAAAGGGGTGGAAAAGTTTGTATGGGAAATATTTTCGTGGTCAAATTTACTTGAAAATTGGTATTAATGCTCTACGACACAATTAACAAAACACGTATTTCGATGTTTCTCGAAATTCAAGCCCTAAAGGGGTGAAAGGGGGTGGCAGAGTTTGTACGGGGAATAATATTTTCGTGGTCAAATTTACTTGAAAGTTGGTATTACTGCTCTATGACACAATTAACAAAACACGTATTTTGGCGTTTTTTTAAAATTCAACCCTTAAGGGGAGAAAAGGGGTGGCAGAGTGTGTATAGAAAATAAAAAAAATCTGATTGGATTTACTTGAAATTTGGTATTTGTGCTTCTTAACACAATTAATGAAACACGTATTTCAGCGTTTCTTCAAGCCCTAAAGGGGAGAAAAGGGGTGGCCAAGTTTGTATGGGAAATAATATTTTCGTGGTCAAATTTACTTGAAATTTGGTATTAATGCTCTATGACACAATTAACAAAACACGAATTTCGACGTTTCTTGAAATTCAAGCCCTAAAGGGGTGAAAAGGGGTGGCCAAGTTTGTATGGGAAATAATATTTCCGTGGTCAAATTCACTTGAATGTTGGTATTAATGCTCTGTGACACAATTAATGAAACACGTATTTGGGCGTTTTTTTAACATTCAACCCTTAAGGGGAGAAAAGGGGTGGAAAAGTTTGTATGGGAAATATTTTCTTGGTCAAATTTACTTGAAAGTTGGTATTACTGCTCTGTGACACAATTAACAAAACACGTATTTTGGCGTTTTTTTTAAATTCAACCCTTAAGGGGAGAAAAGGGGTGGCAGAGTGTGTATAGAAAATAAAAAAAATCTGGTTGTATTTACTTGAAATTTGGTATTCGTGCTTCTTAACACAATTAATGAAACACGTATTTCAGCGTTTCTTCAAGCCCTAAAGGGGAGAAAAGGGGTGGCCAAGTTTGTATGGGAAATAATATTTTCGTGGTCAAATTTACTTGAAAGTTGGCATTAATGCTCTATGACACAATTAACAAAACACGTATTTGGGCGTTTTTCAAAATTCAACCCTTAAGGGGAGAAAAGGGGTGGAAAAGTTTGTATGGAAAATATTTTCGTGGTTAAATTTACTTGGAAGTTGGTATTAATGCTCTACGACACAATTAACAAAACACGTATTTCGACGTTTCTCGAAATTCAAGCCCTAAAGGGTGAAAGGGAGTGGCAGCGTTTGTACGGGGAATAATATTTTCGTGGTCAAATTTACTTCAAAGTTGGTATTAATGCTCTGTGACACAATTAACAAAACACGTATTTTGGCGTTTTTTAAAATTCAACCCTTAAGGGGAGAAAAGAGGTAGAAAAGTTTGTATGAAAATTTTAAAAAATCTGGTCGGATTTACTTGAAATTTGGTATTCGTGCTTCTTAACACAATTAATGAAACACGTATTTCAGCGTTTTTAGAAATTCAACCCCTAAGGGGAGAAAAGGCGGAGAAAAATTTGTATAGAACATTTTTTTAAAAACCTAGTCAGATTTACTTGAAACTTAGTATTAATGCTCTTCAACACAATTAATAAAACACGTATTTTGGCATTTTTCGAAATTCAACCTCTAAACGAAAGGGAGTAGCAAGGTTTGTACGAAAAATAATTAAAACGGGTCAAATTTACTTGAAACTTTGTACAACTGCTCCTAGGCACAATTAGGCAGTTACTGAAAAACAGGCGCATTTCCGTGGTGTAAAATCCAGGGAAAACCCAAACAAACCCAAACCCAAACAAAACACTGGAAATATGGCAAAAATAATTCCAGGCCAACGAAGAAGAAATATCTTCGTAAAAATTTGGAAACAAAAAAGGTGAACTACCGTGACCAGAACGGCGAACGTCTCCATGACGAGGGTCAAAACCGCGTTGGTTGGTTGAGTCGTGAGGCTGAATAGGCCCTGGAATATGGCGGGCAAATGATTGCGCAGAATGCTCCCGATCGCCGGGTGTCCGGTGTTCGAAGCCTCGCAGAACCAGTACACAGCTTTCGCGGCGCTTATGCGTATGCAGGCCGGCTGATTTTCCAGCAAACCGTTGACCGTCGCCTCCACGAAGCGGGAGCAAATCTCCGGGGGTAGCTTAGCCGCGAAGCGTCCGCCGGCGCAGAGACAACGACCGAGCAGGAATGGATGGGCACCTGATGAAAGATTGGCAAAAAGGCAGTCAAGTGCGTATCGAAAGACGAATGAAGCCAGTTTGATCTTTTTTCCTATCGCGATATTCAATGAAAACTTGATTCGTGTAAATTTTTACAGGCTACATCTACCTGGGTTGGTCGAAAAATGGCATTTTCCGAAAATATTTTTATCCGATATCACCTTTTAGCTGTTCCTTGAAAATTTCATTGAAGTATCCCTAAAATTGAATGAGCTACGCGGTGTTGCAAAGAGAAACGTGCACATTTGTCTCATTAAACTCAAATAACGATATGTGATTTTCATTATTATTATAAAATTGTTATGCCATTAATACAAAATTAAGATTCAAAGTTATTAAATTTCGATAAGCTGATTTTATTTTTTATTTATCTTCTTAGCTATTTAGTAGGGTCAAAGTGGGAACAGTGGGTACACTGAACCTTTTCTGTTTTTCAGAAGTGGACACGAATATATATGCGTTATTTACTCATTAGAACCGGCCTCGGATGCCAATAGGTTCGAACCTATCTGTGAGTCGTTCCGCGCAATTCGGTTGTGAGAGGTGATTTTATATTATTTTTTGTGTCAAATTTGGAAAACCAGCTAAGTTTGTATGTTTTTTGCTTCTTTACCGATCGCAGGTATGTTCGAAGTCATTGTTCTCCCGCAATATACAGCTATATTGCGATATTTGAGCACTGTGTTTGTTAACTTAACAAAAATAGAAACTTGTCAGTAGGCGCTTTAGAAAAAAAGAGAGGGTCGGTACACAGTGGCTCAATTTTTCGAGGTACACAGAGGTAAGTCATAATAGTAATATTTTCGCGTTGTTATTGAGATAGGTACTGGTACTATCTCATTAGGTAGGTACTCATTGTTGATTAATATTCAATGAATGATTGTGATTGATGTCATAATATGCTGTTTTTTAAATTAATTTTTCAACAGTTTACTGTACAATACTCCCCATTGTATAGAGAAAAGCACTCCATTACCTGCAAGCGTACAGTGGATCAGGGTAATTTTCTTCAAATTTTGCTTGATGTTTACGTTTTGTTTGACTGTGAAATTAGGCATGTTTCACTGTGTATGTCCCCAAGTCCACAGTAGATCAAATCCCATTTCTTTAACAATGGCTATTATCTCAATATCTATTCGGGTAGGCCGTTCAGTGTCTTTTAACGGAGACTTTGTCCTTGAAATTTAGCGGGAGATGTTAGCGGCTCAACATGAGCAGCTAGAAGAAGAGGAGGGATGCCTCTATGGACCAGGCATTGCCGATTAGCGGTAATTACAAACACATTTGTGTAAACACATTACAAAACTTTAAACGCGTGTTTCTCGAAAACACCTTTTTAAAAAATGGCTGACATTCTCCTGATCGCTGTAATTAACATATCGACCTGAAATTTGGAGAGCATACTCAGAAAATATGTCTTCACGGAATGACGGATCGTTTTTTCGATAAATACATTTTTACATTTATTATTTGTTTTTTTATGCGAAAAAAAAAACGCGAAAATTCGATTTTTTTTTAAATTGCCGCCATTTTTCGAAATTTGTACTAAACGAAAAACCCATCCGTCATTCCATGACCAAAGGGTCACAGATTGATAATATGCTTTGAATTTGTACTTCAGATCAACAAAGAGGGGGCAGTGATGTCAGCCGTTTACCTCCCGCGATTTGAGAACCTGTTGTCGCGGAGCTGCAACGGCCGCCATTTTGGTCTTTTTTTTTAATTTTTTAACGTTCCGTATATCATGAATAAAAGCAAGAAAAAAACCACACTCAAAAAGCTTTATTCGTTTCCTTTAAAAAAAATAAAATGTAAACACCTGCAATATGGCACTCCAAGGACAAAGTCTCCCTTAAGGGCGGGGTAAAGTATTTAAATTTTTTTCATTTTTTTTTAATTTTTTAAATGAATGCATAATATATCAAGTGTTACCATTTTTATGCAATCGAGAAGTGTTCTCAAACTTATGTGCAATGAGCGCTAAGCGACCAAACTACTCTTCTGCGTTTTTCAAAACGTTTTTCTGAGACTTGTCATATTTGAAGTCCGTGTGCACGATAACTCAAAATCTACTGGACCAATCGCTTTGAAATTTTGCACAGTACTTCTTCACATAATTCACCAGGTATTGTCGAGAGCTTTTTTGTTTTTTTAAATAATTACTAATTTTTCAACAACAAATTAGCCGATTTTTTTTTAGCGAAAATCGGGTTTTTGGCTCCCAAGTGCTACGAAAAATCGAAAAATCGAAAAAAAAAATCCTCCCGTCACTACCTCGAGAAACATCTCCTTTAAGGAGGTACGGTGATTGGGGCGAGTCCAAGATAAAAGCCCGATTTTTTAAAATAACATTGTCGAGAGCTTTGTCCATGCGTATGCGGAGTTTCCGCGAGATTTACCGTACAGTTTCCGAGTTATTAATTGTTAAAATTGGTCAATTAGCCACACGTAGACGACAGAATGTGCCTGTCCTCTCATATATCGATTTTTTTGTGCTACTTGGAGCCAAGACACGCATAAGAAAAACTGACGGTTGCGTTCGCTGGTTCGTTGTGATCGATAAGGCAACTTGAATTGGAAAGCTCACCGCAGAAATAAGCAATAAATTTAGAAATAAAGTCGCGAAAAACCGAAGTATTCGGCGAGAGAGACGTCTCGTGACGTAACCGCAGCCATCTTGCTCGAAGTGCGGCAACGCCGGATACCCTCGCAAATTTGATTCTTCTGTCGGATATTTTCAACGCGAATTAAAAATATGGTTGTGTGAAGCCGTACGTTTTTTAATCGATTATAAAAGGCCTTTCGTCGATATTTACTCAAAGTTCTTTTATGTATAGCTAAGGCATCTCAATCTTTCTGGCGACATGCATACAACGCATTTATATGTAAATTCAGCATGGAAAAACCGTCACATAAAATGAACGTTCGTTTTTATATCTGCAAATATTGTGAAAATTAGGAATGAGAAAAATAACATAACAATCGATGAAATATGTTTTGACTTCGGACAGATTGGACATTGGATATTGAGGTTAACGTCAACGCGACGTTTTTCATTTGCATTCGCAATATCATCTTTTCACTCTCTAATTCTTGTCCGACAGAATCTACCTTTGTCCCTAAACTGGACTTCAGGTACAATCCTGTTACTCTCTTGATAAACTTCTACAGTACTTATTTTCATTCTCCATGTTTACCGGCTACCAAAAATAATAAGCCGAGCGCGTGGGACCGATGACAGCTATCGAAAATGCAACGATGCTAAACGTCGACGACATGGAGCCTAGATACCAGGAGGTTCAGCGAGGCCTTTCAACTCGTCCCCAAAACGAGAACAAGAAATGATGGCGCTGGGGTGCTCCGCAACCTATATGTATATAGATATACGCTAAACATGGGTGTGATCTAAGACAGATCACAGATGATGTACCTAACCCTCATTAGTGTTAAGGGATAACCCCACTCTAGGATTTTGGAAAGACGTTTTCTTTCCTAAAAATACTTTGGTGTCATAAAAACAATACGGAATTGGTCCTGTAGCAATTTTTTTTATTTAAAGGTTCAATTATCGCTTTGGCCGCAGCGCATTGGAGCGCGCGCTGAGTTGCTCGTATAACTTTAAACGCGTTTTTCTCGAAACCACTTTTTTCGATCTCGGAAGACGGATTACTCGACCACCTTTGCATGCATCGATTTCGAGGTTGAAATTTTGACAGCAGCTTCACAATTATATTGTTTGTGGGAGTACGTATCCGTTTTTTGATTAAATATAAACTTCTTTTTATAAACAATTTACTGTTTTTTGGCAAAAAATCGATTTATTTCCTTCAAAGTGCGCTATTTAAAAAAAAATTAAAAGCAAATTTCTAGGTAGTCTCATAGCTAATAATATATAATACCATTTTTTTGGGTTTTTGTTTCAGGTCTTATATTTTACGATAAAACCGTTCTCCCGTGAAGCTATATGTAAAAAAAACACGTTTTTCTAGATGGACTATATTGCCGCCATTTTGAGTTTGAGCTTGAGGTCTTTTCTCGCTTTTGCGTTTTTTTCCGAACCGTCATGAGGAAATTATGAAACGGCGGATATTTCGACGTTTGATGTCACGATCGATCTGTCGTGAGGTTAGAAACTCATCCGATCACTTTCACCTCGTTGACCAATATATTACTATATATGTCGGTCGCGCTGCACCCCAGCGCCATCATTTCGGGCCATTTTCGGGGACGCTTTTCTCAGCGCCTTTGCATTGCCGCTGAACCTCCTGGTATCTAGGCTCCATGGTCGACGATATGCCGTACTACTGAAGTCGAGTAGTAGATTATTACATTTGTTTTCATATTATAAAAATAATAAGTAGCTTGAAATTCAATACTTAAAAAATATTTCTCGAAATATAGGCCACACACATATGTCTAAAACGTAGCGGTATTATGGCGAAAAATAGACTCTTAGTTTACTAGCGTGGTCATCACCGTACCTCCTTAAGGGGTAAGGCCACTGTAAATTTGTTGAAAAATCGATTTTTTTTTATTGGCTTAAAAAATAGTTTAAACCCTCTAGAATAAGAAAAAAAAGGTCCTGTGCGTCTTCTTTTTTAAATTTTTTCCAATAAAAAACTATTCGCAAAACTTTAAACGCGTTTTTCTCGAAACATGGTTTTTCAAAATGGCACGCAGCATAACTCGAACAATTTTCATTTTTTTTACTTGAAATTTTAACCAGATGTGAACATTTACATTATCTTGAGAATGTCGATCGGAATTTTCAAGAACTTTATTTATTGATTTTTTATTAACAAAAAACTTGCCGTTTTTTTCGTCAAAAATCAATTTTTTTTTTCAAACGCACGCCAAATCGACAAAAATTGATACTTTTTAAAATCCGATCGACATTCTCTAGCTATAGCCCTCTAGATTAATGGTTTTTTTTTTTGTTCTAGATTCAAAACTGCACCAGTGGTGCTGCGTGCCGCGGAGCCCTGGAAGCAAAACATGTCCCGGGAAGATAGCTGTGGAACCGCCATTTTGTTTTTTTTTTTACTGTAAAAAAATTTTATAATAAAGTTTAATGTATGCCCGATAACACCATTAAAAGTTTTTTTTCAAATACCTTCAATTTCGGGAGCAAAAAATTAGTGAAAAAACCTTTTTTTTTGGGCCGTTACAGTGGCCTTACCCCTTAACTTTACCCCGCCCTTAACAAAATGAAGCCATTGAACACACCTCGCGTTTATTCAAGGTTTCGTTGAGATTGTGTGAACGGTTAAGCAGCTATAGACCTCTGAAAAAAATGAGCCACTGATCCCACTCTGACCCTATAAGGGGCACTCTTGAAGTTGGAGTTTGGGTTTTTTTCTTGAAGTGGTACTCAGGGAACAGTAATTGGGAACCACTGAGCTACAGCTAAGAGTCTGGGCGAGCAATAGTAGCATCATACTCCAAACTTTAAACGCTTTTTTTCGAAACACGGTTTTCAATGTCAGTGGACATACTATCTCGAGAACCACTTGATGGATTGTTTCCAAATTTACAGGAGATACGATGAGAAACATTCAAAGGTCGTTGACGATCTCACTTTTTCAAAATGGATCTTTATTTTTTAATAGTTACGTAAAAATGACGACGTTTTTTTCATAGATTTTGTATGCTCGAGTTTCAATTCGTCGCCACGTTGTTAAAAAACAACGCTTTTGAAAATCGACGATCGTCAATGACTCGTATTTATTGTTAACTCGGATAAGCCGTTTGGTTTTTCGATTTCAGATGGACCGTTCAAGCTGGAGAGTGTCCACGGCCAAACTTCGCGCAAAAAATTTCATCATCTGCCGGCGGCCATGTTTTTGTTGTTTTTCCGTATTTGGTGATTTTTTAAGGCTCTCGATATATGTACTTTTGCGTTGAGAAAAGTGTGTTTCTTTTTTACCAACCGTTTACCAAGCGATTCCCAAAAAATCAACATTCGGCCATTTTCTTCCGGCTGCCTAGTCGCCTTGATAATTACCGGAATTGTTGAGGGCAGCGAGAACGACGCTGTCCAGGAAGCCAACGAGGTCGAAATGCAGCGATCCAGCCTGAAGCATCTCCATGATTTCGTCCTTGACGGCGCAGAGCGCGAGGATCGAGGATTCGTATATTTTCCAGGAGTTCGGATCGGCCGCTCGACCGGCCGCGGTTGCCGCGGCCCTCTGTCGATTCGTCTCCTCCACGTGGCGTGTGACAACCTCGCAAAGAGCGTTCACGGACACGATCTCCGAGTGAGCGACCAACGCCTGCGAACAGTGACGCGCAACCGGAAGCTCGGTGAAAATATAGCCGCCTGTATCGGGCACGGGATTTTCTCAGTTTCCCTGTGCCCTCTTGGGCCCGTGCGATCACGGTAGAGCGTTGGGGAAACGCGTGGCTTGGGCAACACTCCGGGGCGGTCTCTCAGAACCGAAAATAGCAAAGTGACAAGTGGGGGGGCGGGGGCAAAATTTAAGGGGCTATACCAGTGTGAAACTTTCAAAAAAAACGATTTTTTTGCCTTTTTCAACATTTTATACTTTCAAGAATATCATTATCATTTATATCATTTATATCAATATCATTTCATCTTACAAAAATCGATAGTTGAGGGATCGTCTCGGTGTGAAATTTTCGAAAAATCGATTTTTTGTTGTTGCATTATCGGATAGTATACGCCGATTGATCGTAAGTAAACGATTTATCTAAAAATTTTCCAACTTCAATCTTTAAACGCGTTTTTCTCAGAATAGTGTTTTTCAAAACGGTTTCCACTCTCAAAGGAATAGTTTTGAAGATATCTAGTTCCCCTTTGAAGAGAACATTTTTAACGTCATTCTTTATAACGCTATGGAAGCTTTTTTTTTGGAAATCTTCCTATTTTTTTTACGAAAAACTGTCGAGAAAAAGCGCCAAATTCGATACTTTTCGTTCAAACCGCCGCCATTTCGTCAAATTAAAAAAAAAAAACCCTTCCATAGCGCGATAGCGACTTTCCTACAGATTAATAATCTTTTCGAAATTTTTGTTTCAGATCAAAATTGCGGCCGCAATCGTGGAAACCGTACAGGACCTTTTTTTATTACGTGTCATTTCAACAATTTATTTAACTATTGTACATCCAATAAATAAACATTTAAAAAATCATGTTATATTCGTCATGAATGTATTTGTTTATTTAAAAAAAACTGGACCGATTAGTTTATTTGAACATTTAAAAAAAAAATCGCGAAAATCAGTGATTTTTCGGAGGGTCACACTGAGACGATCCCTTAAATCTTTAAGGGAGCTTTCCAGTGTGAAATTTTCAAAAAATCGATTTCGACTCGTCGGACTGAACAATCCATTGAGCACGATCTTTTCGAAGAAGCAGAAGGGATATTGTATGGACCTGGCATCGCTGATGGACCGTAAGTAAACGATTTACCTAAAATTTCCTCACTTGAAACTTTGAACGCGTTTTTCTCGAAACAGCATTTTTCAAAACGGTGTCCAACTTGGAGGGCAGAGTTTTAAAGCTATCGAGTTGAATTTTTTACACAATATTCTTAACGTCATTGTTTATCGTGCTATGGAAGCTTTTTTTTTTTGACATCTTCCTATTTTTTTGTAAAAAAAACTGCCAAAAAAAATGCTACAATCGATACTTTTTGTTCAAACCGGCGCCATTTTTGCAAAAAAAAAAAAAAAAAGCCTCCATAGCACGAAAGCCAATTATATACCGATCAATAATCTTTTTGTGTTTTTTGTTTCAGATCAAAATTGTGACCCCCAACGTGGACACCACATCCAAGTGCATTTTCTGCAACAATTGTTTCATCATTTTCATAGATATTAATTAATAAATAAATCGATCTTTAAAAAATTGTTTTGTATTCTTCAATACCCAATTAATATACAAAAAAAACCAGACCGATTAGATTATTTTTTCTTTAAAAAAAAAAATCGCGAAAAACAGCTGTTCGCGATTTTTTTCAATTTTCGGGCTGTCACACTGGAAAGCTCCCTTAAACGCGTTTTTCTCGGAATGAGATTTTTCAAATTTGCTGACATTGTAACTCAAAGAGCAATTATCCGATTGACTTGAAATTTGAACTGAGTACTCTTGAATATAATTACTCTACAATGACGTAGGATATTTTTGATTGGATGAAAATTGACGATTTGGCATTGAAAAAAACGACCATTTTATAGGCAAGAAAACAGACTTTTTTTTCATAACTACGCCATTTTGTTAGATTTTGATATTTTTCGAAAATCCTACGTCATTGTGCAGAAAATATCTTCCAGTTTAACATTTTTTTTTCATTTTCGGTTTCAGCTACTCAAGCGGCCGGAATCATGTCAGCAGTGGAGGAACATTTTTTTGGCGCCTCCGAAGGCAGCGCATGAGTCGCTTGGATCTCAATATTTTTGTATGAAAAAAATATGTAATATAGGTGAAATATAGCTAAATATATTCTTAATTTTCCGAAATATTTAATCGAGTACTTTTCTTCCAAAAAAATCCCGAAAATCACCCAAATTTTCAGCGTTCACACTAGCATAGCCCCTTAAAGTGATGGAATCGTTGAAGCCCGCGAGGGCATAATAAGGTATTACACACTTTTTTGAAAGGTGTCTCAATTTGATCCTTTGGGGGTGATAAACTATCAGAATTTTTATTTCTATTTTGTGAAATCGATTAATGCCATAAAAATGGATTTACATTTTACGTTTTAAATTTTCGCGCGAAAACACTAGCCGCCATGCTGCTTCGGTTCGTGACGTCAGTGGTCGTGTTCGTTGGGTCTCATCATTTTGACTGCGCATGCGCATAATGATGCGCACGTTTCATTGCGCAGTTGCGCGTTGCGCATCATTATGCACATGCGCACTTGTTCGTATCACAATGAGACCCAACAAACACGACCCGTGCCATAGGTCCTGTTCGTTGGGTCTCATCATTTTGATACGAACAAGTGCGCATGTGCATAATGATGCGCAACGCGCAACTGCGCAATGAAACGTGCGATCATTATGCGCATGCGCAGTCAAAATGATAAGACCCAACGAACACGACCAGTTGCATGGTAAACATCGGTCGTGTTCGTTGGGTCTCATAATTTTGATTGCGCATGCGCATAATGATGCGCATTTCATGATGCGCACGTTTTATTGCGCAGTTGCGCGTTGCGCATCATTATGCACATGCGCACTTGTTCGTATCAAAATGATGAGACCCAACGAACACGACCATCGACGCTGCGCCAGTTGTGAATACGTAAATTTATTTGGTT
The DNA here is from genome assembly GCA_964007375.1 of Ophion obscuratus. NCBI lineage: Eukaryota > Metazoa > Arthropoda > Insecta > Hymenoptera > Ichneumonidae > Ophion > Ophion obscuratus. Next base: position 5,904,070 of record OZ023314.1, on the reverse strand, counting down.
AAGGAGAGATATACACCTGGATGGTCGAGGTCGAGGATTTAGAAGCTACGAACATTCCGTCGACCGTAGAAGACCTACACTATGGGCCTGGTATCGATGATTCCATGTAAGTTGACAAATTTCATGATTTATTCATTCCCAAATTTTCAAACACGTTTTTCTCAAAACCACGTTTTTCAAATCGGTACCCAAAATTTCTCGAAAACCAATGAACCGATTGCCTTGAGATTTTTCGTGGTTATTCTATACACCATTATCTGGTACTTGCCATAGGATTTTTTTCCGTTACTTAGTTTTTGTTTTATAGGCAAAATAATAACTAATTTTTGGCCCAAAAATCACTATTTATGTTCAAACGTCCGCCATTTTGTCATAAATCGATATTTTCAAAATCGGCACAAGTACTAGATTCTAGTATCTAATTTAATAATCTTTCTGGTTTTTTTTCCAGACGATTTTTGAAGACACGCCAGTGGGTACCGTATACGCAGATTTTTTTACGACGCTCCAAGGATCATGCAATATCCTTGTATATTTTTGATATTTTTAAATAAAGAAAATTAAACATATTTTTGAATGTATATACTTTTAGATAATTTTAGATAATTAAAACCCCAATCCGAAATTTCAAATAGTTTTCCTTGAAAAAATTCACAAAAATGACCTTTTTTTCCGGCTCCTAGGTGTATATCTCCCCTTAAAGGTGAGTTAAGATCCCTATCATTGGTGTGTTGTTCCTAAATGTAAGAATACCAGTGTAAAAGCACCGGGAACGTTGTGGATTCAAATGCCAATTGATATAAATATGAGGATGACTTGGTTAAAACTTGCGAGAAGAGATCCAAAGTCATAGTCCGAAAAAAACTCATTTGGTCTTCTTTGAAGTACAGATAACTATTTAAAAATTTGCAATTAACTATAACAAAGGAGAATATATCGACGCTTCTTACGAAAAGTAGCATGTTTCAAAATTCTTGCGAAAAGAAGCAGATTTCGATATTCACCGCGAAAATTAACATGTTTCAGTAACACTGGAATTGTTTCCGACTTTTCTTCCATGCTTTTTTACGCCTTGCCTCTATTTTTTTACTCCAATTCCTTTGACCGCAATCGGAAAATTACGATTTCTTAGAGTTCTCAAAAATTTTTAATTGGACTTCAATTAAAATTGGACGAGAGATGAAAATCTTAAAAAAAAAAAAAAAAAAAAAAAAACATGGATGATGTTCGAATGTTCCAATTAAAACAGACGTCAGATAAAAAATTGCCTCTTGCACCAAGAAAATAAGATCTACAGGCCATGCTTGACAGAGGTTTAATTCCAATCGAACATCAGCAAGATTTGTCAAACGCATTGGACGATAACCATTTTTAAGATTACAGTAAATTTGTTGCATATTTTCAATAACGTTATTTTTCAATAATCACAATAAATATTTCATTATATTTACAATTTCGATATTATTTTTTAATAAAAATTACTACTATCGATTTTAATTGATAATTATTATGAAAATGTGCATAAAAGCAACGAGTGTGAAATTAAAATGTCATTACGCAAAAAATTGTCATATTTAAAAAAATACTAATGGTTTATTTTTTTAGATTTTTACCCGAGCACGAAGGACTTTAAATTCTCACCAAAACTCTTTTTGGTTAGATTGTACGAGCGATGATATCCTTAGGCTTTCAAACTTACTCCTTTTACACTAGCTTTTACAGTGAAAACCAAACAAGCGAGTTTTCGCGGTGACAGATGGAAAATTCGTTGAACGGATGGAAAAAGTATTTTTTTCAAAAATGAATTATAAAATTTATTTTGTGTTTTTATAAACTCAAACCAATATTTTTCGATTGCTTATTGCAAAAACTACCTTATTAATGCATTCTTGGTAGTTTTCTTACATGGAGTAAAATTCCCTATTGACGTTTCGCAAAAAGCAGCCGGTAAATACCGCGTCCATACTCACGGTCAACAATTCCTGGGCCGATATACGAACGCTGTACGCAAATCCCTGATCGTCCTCCTCCACAAACTTGCTCGGATTGTTAGTCCAGAGCTCTATCTGCTCCTCCGTTATTTGCATAAAAATAACGAGATAGTACATCGTTTCCTTCAGCAGATTATCCAGAAGACTCGAGAATCTCTTGCGATCCATCACCGAGTTGTCAATCAGCGAGTGGATGAACTCGAACGTGGCGATTATCAAATTGTTGAAGTTTATTATTTCACCTGGGGACGAAAAAGTCAGTTGAAGGTACCATAAAAATCTCGACCTCTCCTCCTTCCACCGTTCGTAGAAGACAGGGGGTGAGAAAAGTTTTCGAAATGAGGGCGGAAAATACGTGGTTTTGGACAGAAAATAATGATACTTTAAAAAAATTATTTTTAAATTGGAATAGAATATAATTATTACGAATAGAAGTATTAAAATAGAATGCAATGATTTTTAATTTAAAGTAGAATTATTTTGTATTTAGAATCGGACAGTATTTTTTTTGGTATCAGAATTGAATAAAATTTTTTAGATTCTTTAGCAAAATATATTTTTTTATAATTCAGAATGAAATAGAATTTTTTTAGCATATAGAATAGAATTTTGTTGTATTTAAAATGTGTTTTTTTTTAAATTTAGAATAGAATATCATTTTTTTTAGGATACAGAATAGGATGAAATTCGTTAGAATAGAATAGAACTATTCAAAATTTAGAATAGATTTTTTTTATATTTAGATTAAAATAGATTTTTATAGGATTTGAATAGAATTAAACAATTTCAGAATTTAGAATAGAATATAATTTCTTAGAACTTGGAATAGAATAGAACTTACGATAAATAGAATTTTCTAGAATTTGAAATAGCATGCATTTTGTTAGAATTAAGAATAGAATAGAATTCTTTAAATGTAGAACAGAATACCATTTTTTAATGTAAAATAGAAAATAATTTAAAATAAATCGAATTTTTCAGAATTCGGAATAGAATAGAATTTTTTAGTTCATCCATCAATAATTGAAATGAGATTCAAGTTTAAGGGGTAAGGCCGCTGTAAATTTTTTGAAAAATCGATTTTTTTTTATTGGCTTAAAAAATAGTTTAAACCCTCTAGTTTAAAAATAGTTTAAATCCTTTTAACTTCTTTTTTTAATTTTTTCCAATAAAAAACTATTCGCAAAACTTTAAACGCGTTTTTCTCGAAACATGGTTTTTCAAAATGGCACGCAGCATAACTCGAACAATTTTCATTTTTTTTACTTGAAATTTTAACCAGATGTGAACATTTACATTATCTTGAGAATGTCGATCGGAATTTTCAAGAACTTTATTTATTGATTTTTTATTAACAAAAAACTTGCCGTTTTTTTCGTCAAAAATCAATTTTTTTTTTCAAACGCACGCCAAATCCACAAAAATTGATACTTTTTAAAATCCGATCGACATTCTCTAGCTATAGCCCTCTAGATTAATGGTTTTTTTTTTGTTCTAGATTCAAAAGTGCACCAGTGGTGCTGCGTGCCGCGGAGCCCTGGAAGCAAAACATGTCCCGAGAAGATAGCTGTGGAGCCGCCATTTTGTTTTTTTTTACTGTAAAAAAATTTTATAATAAAGTTTAATGTATGCCCGATAACTCCATTAAAAGTTTTTTTTCAAATACCTTCAATTTCGGGAGCAAAAAATTAGTGAAAAAACCTTTTTTTTTGGGCCGTTACAGTGGCCTTACCCCTTAAATCGTTGCAATGCAAAAAAAATTAATATCGCCAAATTGTATAAATTTCTTTTGGCGGATAGACAAGAGTCCACACTGAAGAAAAAGAGACTTGGGCCGATTAAATCCGTCATTGGAGGATGCAACCGAATTATTTATTGCAAAAATGGAATATTAGATTACGTTAAGGGGGGAAATCACAGTAGCACACAAAAAATAGGCATATTTTCGGGAATTAATTTTGGCTGAATAAAAGTATCAATCGAAAATCTGTAAAGTAGGTTTTATAGCAATACTAAAAAAGTACAAAATGTAATTTTTTCAATAAAAAATATTTTAAAATGGCGGCTGCGCAGCATTTGCCCGAAGGCGCCTTTTTTGAGCTCGCCGAAGACATAACTCGAGCAAATTTTTATCGATCGACTTGAAATTTTGACAGTAGCTTCGAAACATCTTTCTCCACGGAGCTACGTAGGATTTTTTATTTTATATGGCTTACTTTTTTTTTATCGGCGATTTTATGGCGTTTTTTTTTTTGTTAAAAATTTAACTTTATTTTCAAACATGCACCATTTTGCGAAAAATCAATATATGTTATGTTCTTCGGCGAGCTGAAAAAAAGGCGCCTTGGGGCATATGCTGCGGAGCCGCCATTTTTAAATATTTTTTATTGAAAAAATTACATTTTGTACTTTTTTTGTATTGCTATAAAATCTACTTTACAGATTTTCGATTGATACTTTTATTCAGCCAAAATTAATTCCCGAAAATATGCCTATTTTTTTGTGTGCTACTGTGATTTCCCCCCTTAAGAATAATTTGTTCTATCGAAGTAACGAATAATCCGAACAATCAAAGCTTTCAATGATTTATCTCAGAATTTCGTTCACCATCTGTGACCAATTTTTTATCCGAGTGATTTCTTTCCCCCTGCGTAACAATATTTCAAACTGCTTCTTAAAAGACCTACAGTTAAAAACCTCAAAAAAATATTTTCGCAATAAAAAAAATATTTCACAATAAAAAAATTAATTTTCATAAGAAAAAAATATTTTCTCAATGAAAAAAAATATTTTAACAATAAAAAAACACGACAATAAGATATAAAGAACGTCTCCTTCCAACGCTCAAGCTCCTCACCGTCCGAATCGACGTTCTTCTCGTTGATCTCATCTTCCCCGTTGACGGTCTCGTCCTGATAGACTTTGGCGCTCTGGGTCAGCGTGTCCCAGACGGGTGGCAATATTTGTGGCAAAAAGTTCGCCACGTATTTGGGCAACTGAGTGAACAGGCAGTTGATAGCTTTGATTATGTCGGTTTTCAGGCCGCTGTCGCTCGTCGGCCCGTTAGGAACTCGCAAGCATTGCACGAACTTCTCCACGAACATCGGTATGACCGGCTGGAGATATTGTTGCACGAAGCCCTTCTGATAATGTCCCGCCGAGGCGACCAGTCCCGTGATCGTCGAGAATATTTCCACCGCTCTGCCGCGCGTTCTGATCGAATATTGCTGTGCAAATGTCAAAACCCAAACGATTACGTCGTCGCAAAAGCAGGCGCGTTTTTTTTTTTAACGAGCTACATCTACCTAGCTGCGTCAAAAAATTCCATTTTCCAAAAATATTTTTATTCTATAGAATCACGTTTTAGTTACAAGGAGTACAACTTTGCAGTGACCGTTTTACTTAGAGAGCCACCGCGGCCGAAGTAGTGGCCCTAGCTCAATAAAAGAAGTGGCATTTTAAACTAGAGGCTCTGCCAATGTAAACAATTTAAAAAAGCTAACGGATACGTGTATGCATTATAAAGTTATAGGCACTCAAACATGGCAACCTACGAGCCGAATTCTCAGCATTTGCGGGAGGTTATGATTTACTTCTTCAACATCAAGAAATCTGCGGCTGAGGCCCACCGTTTGCTTGTAGATGCTTACGGGGAGGATTCTATTAGTGAGAAAACGTGTCGGCGGTGGTTCATCGACGCCCAAACCGAATATTCACGGATCCAAAGTGATGCTGTGTATCTGGTGGGACCAGCTGGGCGTTGTGAACTATGAGCTGCTCAAACCATCCGAAACCATCACAGGGGAACTCTACCGACGTCAGTTGATGCGCTTGGGTAAGGCACTCAAAGAGAAACGGCCACAATTCAACGAAAGACATGACAAGGTGATACTGCAGCATGACAATGCCCGAGCCCATGTTGCAAATGTCGTGAAAAAGTACTTGGAAACGCTGAAATGGGAGGTTTTATCCCACCCGCCGTACTCTCCAGACATTGCCCCTTCCGACTATCACTTGTTCCGGTCAATGGCACACGATTTGGCTGACCAGCACTTCGGTACTTACGAAGAAGCCAAAAATTGGGTCGATTCCTTGATTGTCTCCAAGGACCAAGACTTTTATCGACGCGGGATTCGAATGCTACCTGAAAGATGGGCCGAGGTCGTAGCTAGCGACGGGCAGTACTTTGATTAAAAAATATGTAGCCACTTTTTTATAATAAAGCCTTAAACTTTTGAAAAAAAAAAAACGGTCACTGCAAAGTTGTACTCCTAATATATTCGCGGAAAATGTAATTAAAATAAAACTTCCATAAACTTCCATAAACGTAAGTAAACAATTTATATGAAAATTCCGCACTCGAAACTTTAAACGCGTTTTTCTCGAAATGTCGTACACAACCGTGTACACCGTGAGGACTCCTGTTTTCCGAAGATATTTTCAACCGCAAAAAAATGTAAAAAAATGAAAAAAAAAAAAAAATACGTTTAAAAATTGATTTTCTGTTCCGCATGAGCGCTTGGATTTGACATAAAAAAAATCAACTGATTAGCGTATTTTAACCATCGAAAAAAGAATCGCAAAAACCAGCTACCAGTTTCTAGGTAGATGTAGCCCCTTAATCATATTGATCGTGGAAACTTCTACGCTCCTCCGCTTACGTTCTCGCTCTGAAATATTCTGTACATTTCCTGAAGTATAACCGGTCCCACGTTGGGCAGCTGAGTGTCGGTGAGATCGCGAGTGAACTCGGTAAGGACTCTCATCGCGCCGTGAACGGCGAATTCGCTGTCGCCACTGAGACAGCTCACCAGTATGTCGAACAAGCCCGACCAATTCTCGGGCCAATCCCAGTGGGCTATGGCGGATATCGCGTAGGCGACGGAAGCACGCACCTAGGGGAAAAAAAAAATACGATACGTATATCGAGATTTATATGCACAGGACACAATAAAGTAGCTCGTCTTTCATTTTGCATCGATCTTTGCGCACTTGCGTCCGCCACTGTATAGACATGCTACAGTTGAAGCTCGTCTTCGGATTAAGGCCGGAGCCTGAATTAGAGGGTCCGAAAAATCGTTTTTTTTTTATTGCTTAAATCTATAGATAAACTCTCTAAGAATATATTTACAAAGTTACAGAGGCCAATGCTAAATAATTTCGAAGATACAAGGCCAAAAGCAGCGAAGCGATTGATATTTGATATTGATATTTCCTCCTATTGAAAACTTTGAAGCGCGTTTTCTCCAGTTTTCATTCGCACGATTTTTCCAAAATGGCGGGCGTGAAAGCAAAAAAAACTAAACGACCTATTGAAGCAAACGGAAGTTTATTTTCTTCAACTTCTTCAACAAGTCTTTTTAAATCATTTTTATAGCACGTTAAAGTGTTTTTTCAACACATTTTTTTCTAACCTGAGAAAAATTATAGTTTCACGATTTTTTCAGTTTTTTCTTAATTCACCCAGAAGAAAAATATATCACAATTGGAAATTTTATTGTATATTTCCCGCCGATTGGGGACTGCGGTGGCAAGATCCACATGGAATAGGCTGATAAATCTGCAGTCATTTGATGTTTCATGTTGAACATTTTGTTTTTTATACATTACAAATATACATGAAAAGATACCTCAATGTTTGCTGTGCTCATTTGTTTTTTCCCTTGTAAAAAAATTCCCGAAAAAACGACTGAACGCCTTCGTTACGACTAATTTTTCCGAGTGAAAACTTGAATTTACTGATAAATAATTGTGAATGTTAGTTAAAACTAGTTTTAACTAGGAAAAACTTGCACTAATGAAGTTAACGAGTACTTCGCCATTTTTGTAAATTTAGAGTATATTTTGTTAATACGTTTGGTTGACCGATTCCAATTAAATTTGGTATCCATCTTTCTAACTTTATTGTCTGGAACATGACCCTAAATCTTTTTGGAAATAAAAAAAGAGCATCTATTGTAGATTCCATTGTAAGGGGTCTTCCCCCTTCTTACATTCCCCACCATATTCCACTGCTTAAAAAAAAAGTAACGAAAATTTTCCTTTCGTTAACACTCGTACGCAGAATAGGAACCAAGAAAAAGTGAGATATGTTGAAAATCGATTAAATGGTACGCTTTGAAACAGAGACGGGATTTTCCGAAAAAAAATTGCTACATTTTGCAATCAAAAATACTTTTCTCTAGATAAAAAAAAAGAGTATTTTTTCACTGCAAAATGTAGCCATTTTTTTTCGGAAAATTCAATTATTTTGTTTCAAAGAGTACCATTTAATCGATTTTCAATAAAATTTGCAAAATGTAGCTATTTTTTCGGAAAATTCAATCTTTTTGGTTCAGAGCATACCATTTAATCGATTTTTTTTTTAATGCCATTAAATCGAAGTTGAAAAAAAAATCCGAAAAAATGGTTATATTCTAGATAGAAAAAAAAAAGTATTTTTTTATTGCAAAATGTAGCCATTTTTTTCGGGAAATTCAATCTTTTTGTTTCAAAGCGTACCATTTAAACGTAAAAAAATGCCTTTGAATGAAAATTCAAAAAAAAAATCCGAAAACATGGGCTATATTTTGTAATAAATTTTTTCTTCTAGATGGAAAAAAAACTTATTTTTTTATTGCAACATGTAGCCATTTTTTTCAGAAAATTCGATTATTTTGTTTCAAAGCCTACCATTTGAACATTTTTTTTTAATGCCATTGAATCGAAATTGAAAAAAAAAAAAAAACCCGTAAAAATGTACAATCTTTCCGTTTCGAAGCGTACCATTTCAACGAGATTGAAAAAAAATGCCATTTAATCGAAAATAAAAACAAATAATCCAAAAAAATGGCTACATTTTGCGATAATTTTTTTTTCTACATACAACAAAAGTATATTTTTATGGCAAAATGTAGCCATTTTTTTTCATAAAATTCAATCTTTTTGTTTCAAAGTGTAGCATTTCATCGATTTTCAACATTTCTCACTTTTTCTTGCTTCATATTCTGCGTACGAATGTTAATAAAAGAAAAATCATAGTTGGTTTTTTTTCAGATCAATCCCGCCGACGCTACGTGTCACGCCGTCTGAAAACATCCGCCGCAATCCGTTTAGAAGACACTGCCGTACCTCCGTCATTTTTGAAGATTAATAAATTGAAAGATACTAAGTCTCAACAATAGCGAAGAAATCTTTGCTTTTGAAAAAAAAAAAAATCATGAAAGTCAGCCATTTTTTCCTCGTCCAAAGGTACTCCCCCCATAATCGCTTACATTTTTCTAGTTCGATTTACGCTCTGTGAACCGCTCAAACAATCTCGCAGATTAGAGATTCACAATATGCAAAAAAAAAGGCTCGCGCTAAAATCAAAGAAACAGCAAATGAAGAAAAAAAAATCTTTGCATTCCAACTTCGCAATCTTCAACGTCGTTTCTCCTCTACCTTGCTGATGGACTCCCTGAGTCCCAGGGGCAGCAATTCCTTGATTCTCTCCTTGGTGGCGTGCTTGATCTCCGGGGCTCTGAATTTATCCGCGTTGGAGCACCAGTGCGCCTCGACGTACTGTTTCAGCAGCACCGACGCCAACTGTCTTATGGCCAACGATCCGCTCGGATCGACGACGAATTCGGTCAGATGGATGCCAAAGTCGTCCGTGACTTCGAGCGCTTGGATTCTCTGCTCGGCGGCCTGGCGCGTCTCGCGATGCGGCGACAGAATGCCGTTCAGTGTTTCGTACAGGGCCTCCTTCAAGGAGCCCTGAACGTTGGAGGAACTCATGCCTGTGCGTTCCGTCCCGTTCTTCACGAGCCCATCTGGATCGTCAGATCTGCCGCATTCGAAATTAGGTTAACTCTCGCTGCACAAAACGTCGCGAACCCGTTCACCAGCCATTGAATTTGCAATTCTCAACGATCTTTTTTCTCGCGATTGGAGAGTCAGCGAATTCGTTTCGTCCGGAGCAGACGATTTTTTTTTTTCGTTCATTTCACACGAAAAAAAAAATTGCCATCCTCGGCTATTATTATTTCGATCGACGCACAGTGTGACGTTAAAAGACGCGAAAGTTTAGCTCCGACGGGCACACACGCAGTACCGGTCAATTTATACCGAGATTTAGGCTATAAATCGCGGATTGTGAATATCAACTCACCATAATCGCGCCAGTCTCGGCGAAATACTTTCCGTTGTGCGATTTTATCGAGAGAACACTCTCGTCGAATTATTTCAGCATCGATGGTGAATGGAGAAAAGTGGCGATTTTATTAACTCCGGGGATAATCGGGACCGATCAACTCTCCCGCACCGTAACCTCGTGCTCGCTGAAAGGGGATCTCTATATGTGTATACATTCGTATCCGGACGTACATCGTATATCTATGTATACGCGTAGATGTCACGTTGAGCCGGCAAATTGGAGGTGGCCCGTGCGCCTGTGTGACGGCGAATTGTGAAACGAGAGGTCGCCATTGGTCGTCTCACCGGAAGTCGGTACTTTTTATTTTTATTATGATTATTATTTATTTTTGGCGTTATTTTTGGATTAATTGTGTGTGTGTGTGTGTGTGTGTGTGTGTGTGTGTGTGTGTGTGTGTGTGTGTGTGTGGTGTGTGGTGTGTGTGTGTGTGTTGTAGAAAATCACAACTTTGATTCTCAGGCCGTAAAATAAAAATCCTACGAAATCTCATGACCGCATATAAGGTAAAAGTCCCAATTATTGAACAGGTCCCAATTATTGAACACTATCTTGTATTTTTATTATTTCTCATTCACCTGCATGCATTTGCTTATTTATAAAATTTCATTACATATATGGAACTTTGAGCTATCGAAATGTTACCTTACTTGTGCAAAAAAAGCTTTAATTAATAGAGAAAAAATTATTTAATCAGCAACGGTGACTCGATTTGACGTCTCGTGGTAACTGCTTATCGTTTTTGCTAAGACGCGCATGCGTAAGGGCATAAAAAATTCGAAAACTGTCGCATCTCAAAAAGTAAAGGCGTTTCAGGTTCCTCAGAAAATTTCTTACAAATAACAATTTTTATGAAACAACTTTATTTAATTATTTGTTAAAAAATACGGTGTTCGATCATTGGGACATACAGAATGCAGTGTGTCCCAATTATTGAACACTCGAATTCTCCAAGTTGGCGTCATTAAACCCATCAAAACATCGAGACAGTTAACGTGTGACAGATCGTGTGAATCGGATTTATTCAAACAAAAACTGTAAGTTCCTGAATAAACTTACCTTTATTCTTTTAATAATAACTCTAAGATCGTCAAATATATTTTTTATTTGTATTTTCGTGCAATAAACATAAAAAGGCAAGTAAAAAGAGAATATAACCTAAAAATACGAATGTACTGTTCAATATTTTTACTCTTCGATATTCCAGGGAGCCAAGCTGCGACAAAATCAAACAAAAACAGAACATGAAAACGAGGAAGCTAAAAATAAAAATAAAATAAAGTTCTAGTTGAAAAGCAAAAATAAATCAAATGCGAATGAACCAAAAACCTGTCAAAAGAGACCAAATATATATTTTTGTATTTTTACATGATTAACAAAAGATTATTTAAGTGCTTGGTTTTGCTTTTATTTCTTAATATTGTACCTAAAATAATATTTTTAGAAAGGAAAAAGAATTCTCGAGAGTGTTCAATAACTGGGACATGCCTATTCAATATTAGGGACATAGGCATTTCCAGTGTTCAATAATTGGGACATTTGCATTCTTCACATTGTTATTCTTTTTTTCATTTGAAATCATTTAAAAATAATTTAAAGGGAGATTTTTCGAAAGTAAAAATATCAAAGTATCATTTGAACCTGAACGCAATGGTTTTTTCTTGATTTTATATTTTTTTCTCACCGAATTCATTCCCCCAGATCCTTAGCTGTTCAATAATTGGGACATTTACCTTATGCGGTAATGAGATTTCGCAGGATTTTTATGAGATTTCGAAGGGTTTTTATAACCGCGTATATGCGTTTATGAGATTTCGCAGGGTTTTTATTTTTTTCCCTTCACCTTCCCTTCACCCAATGACAGACATCCTGTAAATTTGTACGCGAAATCAAAAGTGTGTCATTAGGTTTAAAAAAAAATGTTATTCTCATTTTTTTTGCCAAAATTCAATTTTCTCAATGCACAAAAATTATGATTTTGATTTTTTTCAACAAAGCGGAAAAAATAAAAAGTTTTTATTATGTTTTTTTTTGTTTGATGAATATTTGAATATTGAATATTTAGATTAGAATTATGAATATTTTTTCGGATACAGTGTTCGTAATGAAAAAATTATAATCCTGAACGGACGCCTAAAAAAAATCACAGACGATCCTTTTGACTAATATTTCAAACTGGCAGATTTTGAAAAGAATTGGAGAGGTCGAAAAAAAAAAGTGGCCACGTTGATGAAGAATGCCTCATATGGGAAGCACAACTTGAGCTTGGTGAAAAATGCACAAAACAATTCTAGAATGTATCTAAGTTTTTTCAGAATTTGATAAACGACCCGAGTGGACTTTTCGATTTTTTTCAGCCGCTGAAGGGATAAAAAGGAAAAAAGGGGGTGGGGGACAAAAATTTGAACAAAATTGTGTTTTTTTACACCAGGAATGATTTCCACTATGGAAATCTATCCTCGACGACGCTGAAAGAAATAGTTGTCCGCGTTGAGCTGGAATACCTCGTAATATATCTATATATATCGTTCGTCAAAAATAACTTCACAAAAATGTGAAACTACGATAAAAATTCTCCAGTCCTTCGTCTTGATGCCAAAGAACTGAGGAAAACACCGCAGAAAAAATTCTCCCGGTTCGAAATTTTTGGCAAAACTCCCGAAGTTTCAGCGGGACTCGAATGAAAAACATAAACTTTTCAAATATATATATTCCACATTTGTACATATATACTTTTACAGAAATCCGAGCGCATTTTTTTTCGCCTTTTTCGGCCTGTCATCCCCTCCACGGACCGCTCCGATTATTCATACTTAAATTCCGAAACATTCAACATTACACACACACACGCGCAAGTCCCTCGAGGGCACTTGGAAAAAATTTCAATTGATAATAGAAATTATTAAAATATACATAACAAGACGCTATATACGACATTATGAAAGTGTAGTCGAAGGAAGCTCCGTAGAAAAAAAAAAAACAAAATTAAATTTTCTTTGCTACCCTGTTCTGGTGATTAGTATAGTTTTTTTAACCCTATAATTAGAGAGAAAGTATCGTTGCGACACTTTTTGAGAATGAGGAACGAGGAAAAAAGTCGCACGGTCAGTTCGACGAGTCTCCGATATATCGTCGTTCTACAATATTTTTCATATCCTCCTTCGTTCGCAATTTTAACGGATAACACCACTCCAGGATTTTGGAAAAAAGCATTTTCTTTTGCTTAAAAAATACCTCGGACTCATAAAAACAATATGCAATTGGTCTTGTAGCGGAATTTGTTTTTTAAAGGTTCAATTATCGCCGCAGCGCCTCCGACTTCTTTCGAGCGCCTCGTACAACTTCAAACGCGTCTTTCTCGAAACCACTTTTTTCCATCTGGGAGGACGGAATACTCGAACACCTTTGAATGGGTCAATTTGAAATGTTGACAGTAGCTTCACAATTACATTCTCTATGGGAGTACGTAGCAGTTTTTTAAAATTAAATGTAAAGTTTTTTTTTTATAAACAATTTACTGCTCATTTTTTGGGCAAACAATCGATTTATTTCTTTCAAAGTACGCCATTTTTTCAAAATTTGTTAATAATATATATTACCGAATATAATACCGAATATAATAATATATATTACCGGTATAATAATATATATTACCGGTTATATTAATATTTTTCAAAATTTCTTAATAATATATATTACCGAATATAATACCGAATATAATAATATATATTACCGAATATAATACCGAATATAATAATATATATTACCGAATATAATAATATATATTACCGGTTAATAATAATATATAGATTATAATTTTGTTTGGTTTTTTTTCAAGGTCTTATACTTTACGAGAAAACCGTCCTCCCGTGAAGCTATTTGTAAAAAAAAACACGTTTTTCAAGATGGGCTCTGTCGCCGCCATTTTCTATGAAAATTACAATGAATTTTTTTTTTTATACTTTAATGCGTGCTCAATAAACCTTCTCAAAAGAAATCCTGTTCCTTTTTTCATACTCCCAAAATAAATTGCCAAAGGTAGGTCTTCTTTTTTGCCACTAGAGTGATGTTATTCCTTTTATATATATATATACATACATACATACATATATATATGTATATAGGAAGGTAAAAAAAGTGACGTCTGAAAGGGAAATTTTCATACCTCATATGCACCTATGCGAACCACCCCCCCCCCCCCCCCCCCCTCCATGTATGTTCTATAATCTTTTTTACATTTCGAAAAAAAAGCATTAATTTTTTGTTCGAATTCTTACGTAGTATGGATTTTTATTTTTCGGGTTTTCTGCATGTACTTTGTTCTATTTTTATAATTTTTAAAAGCGGTTGTGAGTAATTTAGACTAACATAAGATTTTTTGTATCACCTGAATAGTGATTGACCCTCTCAAACATATTTTACAAACTTTTCATCAAAATCTTCGGCATTCACTTTACTGCTCAGTTGGCCATTTATTTATTGCTCAAGATGGGACACCTTTGTAGCGGGTCGAAAAGTTCGATTTTTTGCATTTTCTCAAAGTGCACATGTTCAAGAATGCGTGGCAAACTCAAATTGAAATATTGAAAATTGAGAAAGTTACAAAGGATTTACCAAAATTTCCGTAATTGCAATAGCTATCGTTGTACTGTTTTTTTTTAAACTCGTATTTTTTAGTCCCCGAATATGAGAAAAAAATCGCCAAGTTTCCTTTTTTTAACGCGCGCCATTTTGTGATTATTTTTGCTGCGTAGGAAACGGCTACGTAGGATGAGAACTACGTTTATGTAGATTAAAAAACTTTTTATTTCTATTTTTCAGAATTTATTACACATCAACGTTGTTAATTTTTTACTTTTTCGAATAAAAATTTGCACGCAAAAGTTCAATGTACGTTGAATAACATACCTTTTTTCAAAATCCCAAATAAATAATCTAGCAGACAAAGTAAAAGAGTCGCGTGCAAGTCGCTACACAGAAGAGAAAAAAATGCTTTTTTCTCGAAAAGTAAAAAAAATCGTAGAACATATCGGTGGGGCCGATTCGGATAGTTATTTATGCGTGGCATCTTTGCTTTCCTTTCGAACGTCAATTTTCGGGCCACCCTGTATATAATTGATCTATAGCCATATTCTCTGTCTTTTTTTTTCAACTATTTAGGCTCTCCGTAATTAAACATCCACCAACATATCGACGTCAATACAGATACCAAATATGCCATTGAAAGACACTGACTTCATACTACGGACCTGCCATTTTTTCGTTTTCCTCTCTCCAATATATTACCATTTTTATCTTTCGTCCGCGCTATCTTACATCTACAAAATTACGTTTAATATTTATCTATAATCAGGAAATTTCGCGTATTTACATTCATACGTGCTCGTAAATACGTTTTATAGGAAGAGCCTGTACCCACGTATATGCGAATTAGGATGGACGACGAGAGAACATTGAATTCGACTATTACGCACTATCGAGGCCGCCCCTTCGGTGAGCAACCGAAAGATTATAAATGCCAAAATTTTACGAGCGTCTATAGTGGAGAAAAAAGGAAGTGGATTAAAAAATGCAAGAGGCTCGACTCATTCTACTGCTATTTTCTTGGACAAAATGCAGAGCGATGTACGCGTGAGAAAAGAGTGATGAAAAAAATCAACGTAATTGCTGTATCATCTCAAGGGCATGTACAAGCTCAACATAACCTCACAAATTTTCAACCAAGTTTTCTCATGGAAGGTTGTTGTTTTTTTGGGAAAAAAAAAACGAAGCACCAGCCTCTGTAGAATTCACCGACGCAGGGCTTGGCGATTTTATTTCGCCCTGAATATTATTCATCGCTGAGAAAATCCCGTTCGAAAATTTCCGCCATCTCGCACTCTGTCACGTGGCACATCTACGCCTAAACATGGACAAATTTCATATGTACGTTACGGTTAAAACCCGTTTTCAGTTCAAACGCGTTTTCCCTAGTGAAAACTAGTTCTCATCGAACGACTTCGTTGCGACTAGTTTTTCCTAGCAAGAACTAGAATTTACTGATAAATAAATTTGAATGTTGTTTAAAACTCGTTGAGACGTTACATTTGAGTAGAAAAAAATGTGGACGGACTTTTGTTCGTTGGCTTGAATTATTTATAAACGTCAGAAGCATGCAATGCAAAAAGAATTATACGCGAACGTTTTTATTTATTTTTGGAGCTCAGTTTAGTCGAGTCGGTGTACAAAAAAAAATACAACGACCTAAAAACTAACTGAACTAGCTGAACTAACTAAACTTAAAATTTACTAAACTAAAAACTAACGAAACTAACTAACCATCACAATGCCTCCGTGGGTACACGCAGAATTCGAATGAGACGTTTCGACGATAGCTTTCAAATCAGTTTTCAAACGTTAAGGGAGCTTTCCAGTGTGAAATTTTCAAAAAATCGATTTTTTTTTGCTTTATCGAATAGTATAAACTCTTCCGAATATTCCCTGAAATTTTCATGCCGAAATTCAGATTATTTCGGTTACTGTACAGCATTTCTTGGAAGAAGGCAACGGAGCGTAAGTAAACGATTTACCTAAAATTTCCTCACTTGAAACTTTGAACGCGTTTTTCTCGAAACAGCATTTTTCAAAACGGTGTCCAACTTGGAGGGCAGAGTTTTAAAGCTATCGAGTTGAATTTTTTACACAATATTCTTAACGTCATTGTTTATCGTGCTATGGAAGCTTTTTTTTTTTTGACATCTTCCTATTTTTTTGTAAAAAAAACTGCCAAAAAAAATGCTAAAATCGATACTTTTTGTTCAAACCGGCGCCATTTTTGCAAAAAAAAAAAAAAGCCTCCATAGCACGAAAGCCAATTATATACCGATCAATAATCTTTTTGTGTTTTTTGTTTCAGATCAAAATTGTGACCCCCAACGTGGACACCACATCCAAGTGCATTTTCTGCAACAATTGTTTCATCATTTTTATAGATATTAATTAATAAATAAATCGATCTTTAAAAAATTGTTTTGTATTCTTCAATACCCAATTAATATACCAAAAAAACCAGACCGATTAGATTATTTTTTCTTTAAACAAAAAAAATCGCGAAAAACAGCGATTTTTCGGGCTGTCACACTGGAAAGCTCCCTTAAACCCATTTTTCTCAAAATCACGTTTTTGAAATCCGGAGCACGCACAGTTCGGGCATTTTTCGTCCAATCGATTGAAATTTTAACTATAGCTTCTTACATAGATTCTCTAAAGAAGTACACACGATTTTTACGATTCATCGACAATTCTCTTTTCTATTGACAAATTGGGGCCGATCTTTTAGCAAAAAAACAAATTTCACTAGAAATAGTGCCATTTTGTGAAAAAAAAACATATTTTTTTATAAATGCGTGTAAGTCTGTAGCCGAGCTAATGAAAATGACGATCTTTTTTCGTTCTAGGTGCTAATCCGTCAAAGTTCTGCGTCCTCCCGCAGAGGGCCTAAGAAACGTTTTTAGATTAACTACGACCGAGCCGCGGTTTTGTATTTTTTTTTTGTAGACGCCAATACGGAATAGAAATTCTAAAAAAAAAATCCCGAAAAAGGCGATGTTTTCGGCGAGCGCCATCGATGTAACGCCTTAATTGGGCAAAACTAGTTCTCAGACCAACACGAATCCAAACTAAGTTTGTTTTTCACTTTCGGTTAGCGCTAAGCTCAATAAAGACGGTCGACTGTGTTCATTCAGTCGATCAAGGTACACCAACGGTCATTTAAAAACGGTTTCAACCGATTTATTACATTGGAACTAGTTTTATCTTGTTAAAACTAGTTTTAACAAACATTCAAATTAATTTTTCCGTGAATTCAGGTTTTCACTAGGAAACACTAGTTGTAACGGGGAAATTCAGTCAGAACTAGTTCTTATTGGGTAAAACGCGTTTAAGGGGTTAGGCTACTGCATTGACTTGAAATTCGTTACACTTATTCATGGTTGTTTAGTCTCCGACGTTTTTCTTCTTAACATTTTTTTCATTAGTTATTAACAATAATGATGTTAATATTCATCGAAAAATTTTAAAAAAAATACAAAAAAAATGTTTCGATGGTTGAAACACGCTAACAAAAAAAGTCTCCATCAAGCCTTAGCCAATATTGTCTATTTTAAGAAAAAGAAAACCTTGTTTTTTTCACTTTACATCGACCTGGTGGTCAAAATCAAGTACAACGTTGAGCCCCTCCCGTTGAAAGGTCCTTCACGAGATTGTTCATAACTTCTTTGATCATTAAGGGGTCCACTTTGAAAATTTCAAAAAATCGAAAGCAAGCAAGACTTGGAGAAATCGACGATGACGAGCAATCAGAAAGGAGTTTAGGCAACAGTTTTTCATAGTATAAACTTCAAACGCGCTTTTCTCGAAACAACGTTTTCAAAATATAGCTCCATCGTATCTCTAAAACTAACAAACCGATTCTCTTGAAATTTGAACCACATATTGTTAACATGATTCGCAACAAGATGACCCTCGATGGTTTTAGAATGTTTATTTTTACTCTTTTTTTTGCGAAAAATTGCGAAAAAAACGTGTTTTAAAATTTTTTTTTCGTTTTTCATCTGCCATTTTTTTATTTTTTGATAAAACTTTATATCCGAGGGTCATTTTGTAGCTGGTGTCATACTGAATCTAATGGACTTTGATGTTTTTTGTTTCAGAAAAGCCGTTACCGAGTTGCGATGGAGCTACCTAGCCCACCTATTGTTGAGGCGTTACGTTAAACTATAGTTATTGTGCTTAAAAATCGATAGAAATGAATTAAATTTTTATCGATTAAAAAAATTTAATTCATTTTTATCGATTTATAAATTAAAGCCCAACAACTTTTATATTGATATCATTTATAAAAACCTAAAAAAAATCGAGAAAGTAGCCTTTTTTCGTGGCTCCAAAGTCGACCGGCCCCTTAATATCTTTTTTATATAATTTAGTACACCTTTGTTAATATACATACAAATAAATGTCCAAACGACTTTTTAATCTTATTCCTTCAAAGCTAATTTTTTCAAATAACCTTTTTTCGCTCGTCCCAGTAGCCTAACCCCTTAATCTAAAAACGGATTTTAACTGTCGCGTACAGGGTGTCCCGTAATGCACGGATGATCCGGCAACTGTCGATAGGTCAGATCATGGTCTTGTATAATGGTTTGGAAACGACGATTTGGTAGGTACGCTTGGCCGATCCACGTTTCTTTACATTTTTCGTCACTAGGTGGCATTGCCGTTGGAGGGTACGGTGCGACAAGGACGGAATAGCTTCTGTCTCTCTCACTCTCCTGATGGAGGCGCATGCGTCGTCGACCGTGGCCCTAACCCAGTTTATCGCATATTTGATAGGGATACGAAAAAAAAACAAATGAACAAATAATAAGCTCACTGAAGACCAAAATGATTGACATATACCATCATAATTGAGGTCATCTGCATATCATATTAAAATTCTGTAGAATCAAGCAACTATGATGTACATAAACGATGATTGTGCCAAATGATCCAATCGTAGTTTGGCTAAATGGTTAGCAGCAAGTTTGTGAACTTCAAGGTTCAGGGGTCGATTCTTAAACAAGTTTTTTTTTTATTTTCAGGTAACAAAATGGTTTATTAATTCAGATGCGTTAAATACTTTTTTGTTACATTCGTCACTTTCTTTTTGTATACGTATTATTGGCGTATTTAAGGGGTAAGGCCACTGTACATTTTTTGAAAAATCGATTTTTTTTATTGGCTTAAAAAATATTTTAAACCCTCTAGAATAAGAAAAAAAAGGTCCTGTGCGAAAAAAAATTTGTTGTACTTAGGAAATGAAGGTCGCCGCCAAGCGTGTCAAAACCCAAACAAACTTTAAACGCGTTTTTCTCGAAACATGGTTTTTCAAAATGGCACGCAGCATAACTCGAACAATTTTCATTTTTTTTACTTGAAATTTTAACCAGATGTGAACATTTACATTATCTTGAGAATGTCGATCGGAATTTTCAAGAACTTTATTTATTGATTTTTTATTAACAAAAAACTTGCCGTTTTTTTCGTCAAAAATCAATTTTTTTTTTTCAAACGCACGCCAAATCCACAAAAATTGATACTTTTTAAAATCCGATCGACATTCTCTAGCTATAGCCCTCTAGATTAATGGTTTTTTTTTTGTTCTAGATTCAAAAGTGCACCAGTGGTGCTGCGTGCCGCGGAGCCCTGGAAGCAAAACATGTCCCGGGAAGATAGCTGTGGAACCGCCATTTTGTTTTTTTTTTACTGTAAAAAAATTTTATAATAAAGTTTAATGTATGCCCGATAACACCATTAAAAGTTTTTTTTCAAATACCTTCAATTTCGGGAGCAAAAAATTAGTGAAAAAACCTTTTTTTTGGGCCGTTACAGTGGCCTTACCCCTTAAATGATTCAATTGGCTCTTTTCCCGTTTGTAGTCTTAGGCCACAGTAACAGGTATAAAATCATGTGCGAATTTAACCATTTTTTTTCGTATGAAAATGTGATTCACTCTCAAAAAAAATTACACATCTATTTAACATGAATATCAAGCTGTTGGAAAATATATATATATTTTTTTTTCGATGTACAAAATGGCCGACTACTCGAAACTTCTCGAAACAGCTTTTTTCCAATTGCCGTGACAAATAACTTCAACAATTTTCACTCGATTTACTTCAAATTTAACAGTTATGTTTCTAATTGCATTTCGCAGAGAAGTACGTACGGAATTTCTGATTAATCGAAAACCTTTCATTTTATGAGCAGTTTATGAGCAGTTATAACGAAATCTTTCACTGAAAATTCATTTCTTAAGTTCAAATGGCTACAACTTTTGAATAAACCAATATTCTCTAGGTATTCTAATGTAGATTTACGAGAATTTTTCGTTTTTGTTCTAGGTAAAAAATTGTGGATGCTATTTATAAGTTTATAGCCACGGAGCGCCTAAAAAAGAAAGATAACAAAAGAAAATATTAGTATTCGGCCATTTTGTACATCGAAAAAAAAAATCTAGCAGCTTGTTATTCATACTAAATAGATGTGTAATTAATTTCACGAGTGAATCACTTTTTCATACGAAAAAAAAAATGTTACATTCGCACATAATTTTATACCCGTTACTGTGTCCTAAGGCCTCAATTAATGACGGTAAGTAAAGATTATGTACATAATCTACGTTCCCAAATTAAGGGGTAAGGCCACTGTAAATTTTTTGAAAAATCGATTTTTTTTTATTGGCTTAAAAAATAGTTTAAACCCTCTAGAATAAGAAGACCCCTTAAAATAAGAACTTCTTTTTTTAATTTTTTCCAATTAAAAACTATTCGCAAAACTTTAAACGCGTTTTTCTCGAAACATGGTTTTTCAAAATGGCACGCAGCATAACTCGAACAATTTTCATTTTTTTTACTTGAAATTTTAACCAGATGTGAACATTTACATTATCTTGAGAATGTCGATCGGAATTTTCAAGAACTTTATTTATTGATTTTTTATTAACAAAAAACTTGCCGTTTTTTTCGTCAAAAATCAATTTTTTTTTTCAAACGCACGCCAAATCCACAAAAATTGATACTTTTTAAAATCCGATCGACATTCTCTAGCTATAGCCCTCTAGATTAATGGTTTTTTTTTGTTCTAGATTCAAAAGTGCACCAGTGGTGCTGCGTGCCGCGGAGCCCTGGAAGCAAAACATGTCCTGAGAAGATAGCTGTGGAACCGCCATTTTGTTTTTTTTTACTGTAAAAAAATTTTATAATAAAGTTTAATGTATGCCCGATAACACCATTAAAAGTTTTTTTTCAAATACCTTCAATTTCGGGAGCAAAAAATTAGTGAAAAAACCTTTTTTTTGGGCCGTTACAGTGGCCTTACCCCTTAAATGAATATTCTTTTTGTAATTATGGATTTATTTTGAATTGTTCTGCATTATTAAAAATGGTATTAATCGGGTAGCCATATTCTTTAATTTTACCAGTACACGGCGATGTATTTTTTACTTGATTACAGACGAAAATCAATAAACTGTTAAATATTCGAGTTCGTTGAAGAAATACTTCAAGAGCACGAGATGACACACGGACGAAGTTTAGGGTTCGCTCGACAATGGTCGTGTTCGTTGAGTCTCGTCATTTTGATACAAACAAGTGCGCATGCGCACAATGATGCACAACCTGCGCAACGCGCAATTAAACGACTCATTCGTTTTGCGCATGACGAGTTTCAGTGCGCAGTTGCGCGTTGCGCATCATTATGCGCATGCGCACTTCTTCGTATCAAAGGTCGTGTTCGTTGGGTCTCATCATTTTGATACGAACAAATGCGCATGCGCATAATGAAGCGCAACGCGCAACTGCGCAATGAAACGAGTCATTCGTTTTGCGCATGACTCGTTTCATTGCGCAGTTGCGCATTGCGCATCATTGTGCGCATGCGCATTTGTTCGTATCGAAATGATGAGACTCAACGAACACGACCAAAATGAGATCCAACGAACACGACCAATGCGGGTAATAATAAGCGGCAAGGGGGGAAGGGTGAGATCACGGAAGACCATGAGTGGGGGGTATCCTCCGATAGCAGCGACGCATGTGGCGGCTAGCGGAATGAAACGCGGATCGCTCAACGGATACCACCCGGCGCCATTGAAATCGGGCTTCGTTTCCAGACCTGTATGTAAGACCATGGGTCAGATCGTTCCCTACTACACACTGGAATTTCCGTTTTATTAAAAGCCCCACGGTTTTCGTGATAAAAATCATCTGCTTTTGGTTTTTTCATTCCATTTGGGGCCGTACACAAATTACGTAACGCCAAATGTTTCTTTCGCTATAAACATCGCGATAATTCATCTGTTTAACCCTTAGTAGCCACACTTAGCTGGAATCACGCTGGAATACTGGTTCCATGGGACCCAGGCGTTTTTAAATTATTATAAATAATGAAATAATGCATTGAGCGATATGGAAAAAAATAGTGAGGTATAATTTGAACCTTGTTTAAGGCAGGATTCTACTTTGAAACTTTGAAAAAAAAATGTTTTTTTTTTACATTTTTCGAAAGTAAATATGTTCAAGAATGTTCGGTCAAAATTTTATAAAGTTCCAAGCAGTCTAACTATCCTTTTTCGCCTTTCGAACGCACCTACCTGAGCGCGCTATTGTGACCCGCCCGGCGCGCGGCCCGGACTCACCAAAACTTTAAACGCGTTTTTCTCGAAACGACATTTTCAAGTACCGTGGTCGTTATAACTCAAAAAGTACTGAACCGATCCTTATGAAATTTGGAACACATATTCTATATGTGTGTGCCAACCGACCTAACTACAATCAACTTAAAATTTTGATTAGAACTATTTTTTTATTGCAAAAAAAGACCCAAAAAAACGCATTTTTTTCGTATTTTAGCCGCCATTTTGTTAATTTTGCACGTATATAAAATATTCTAGTTAGGTCGGTTCCTGAAGACATACTGAACATGAAACTATTTGATTTTTTTGTTTCAGACCATCCGTCGGGAAGATTTCACGACCACGGCAACGGTACCTGCTTTTCGAGGCGTTGGCTTTAAACATATTTTACGTGTACAAAAAAAGAATAAAATACATTTAAAATTTTTTTTTTTATGTACTTAAAGAGTGTATTTATTGAACAGTTTAAACCCCATATCGATATCTTTAATAGTATTCTCAGAAAAAATTCACGAAAATAGCGTTTTTTTCATGGTTTCAAAGTAGAATCCTGCCTTAATACAAAAATATTGGTTAGAATTCAAAAATGAAATTTTAAATATGCAAAGAAACGTGAAAAATGACTCTTTTACAAAAATTGCAGTAACTCTTGTAGATATTGACAAAAAATTTAAAAAATGGTTTTATAATCTGGAAACAATGTACTTTGAAATAGACATAGCGGTTTCTGTGGACTTTTCAAAAAGTATATTTATTTCAACCAATGCAGGTGCGATTTAGAAAGAAAGAATGAAACGCTTACGCATATAAAAAAAAATGTATGTTTTATTGGGAAAAAAAAGTTGTACGACATCAAAATAATTTGTTTGGGTCCCGTGGACCCAGTGTGACTATTGAGGGTTAATTTAATATTCCTTACCCTTCCGGCAACAAATTCCGTCTCCTAAATTTCTATCTCAGCACGACCGTGTCATGACCGCACGTCCCAAAATCGGCCACGATCACGAAATTGCCTTGCAATAATATTATATACCAGGCATCGCGGCGAATACTTCGGTGGAAAAGCTCGTTCGTACTCTCAAGATCACGAGAAGTGTCGGGCAACTTCGTGAACAAAAATCGTACACACGCGCGTGTCCACCTTAGGCCTGAGTAACGGTACGACTGTTCCCGACTATGCTCTTTTCCGAGGCCGTACGACTAGCGCCGGCGCTGATGCGGCCGTTGTTATTGCGACTCGAGGATGAAGCTGCGTTGGTGCCGTTCGCGTCGCCCACGAGCTTCGACTCGCTCGCCAGGACGCTCGCGGACCTCCGAGCGTCCGGCTGGTCATCCGGCTCGGCGAATATCGCCTCGCTTGCCTCCTCGACGATGTCCTCCGGCTTTAGGGAATTCAACTCCATCAGGCCCGAGTGGATCCTGAAGTGGAGCCTCGACTCCAACGAGTAGCCCGTGTAATTTTTCCTGCGGAAAAACACATTTGAATTCGCTGCTTGGTAGGTTGAAATGCAAGGGATGTTCTTCATTCTTGTTAGATAAAATCTTTTTTTTTTTTGCAAATTTGGAAAAATGCTCGTCTTTGAAGAGGTTATGTAACTTGGCATTATCGGAATATTTATTTTTTTTACCGACGATCATTGTTCTTGGTGCTTTTACACGTTAAGGGGGTGGATATGGTGTTGAAGTTTGCATTGTTTCAATGCAACGAAAATTCTTGTTTTTGTTTGTAATTTTATTTTTATTACAATCTGAACGCTTTTTTCCAAGTTTAGGTTACCCGAGTAAAAATGAATATGTATAATCATGTGTAATTGTATATTAATTGATCATATACAATTGTATACAAAAATTGGCCCGATAGAATTGTGTATATTTGTATATAAACGTATACAATTGTATACGTTTATATACAAATATATACAATTCTATCGGGCCAATTTTTGTATACAATTGTATATGATCAATTAATATACAATTATATATGATTATATATGTATATATATATTAGACTGATTCAAAAAAAAAAATTCCTTCTGGATTCTCGTGCTATTGTTGGGCACTGATAAAACAAAATTTCTCTAAAAAGATGGGCGCGGTCACTCAATTTTTAGAGGTGGCTATCTCGACTTTTTTGTATTTGAACTTTTTTTAACGAACGTATTGCATTTAAACATAGTCATGGCTTCGGATTACGGATAAAAATCGGAAAAGTTTTGAGTTTGTTCTTTTACAAACATAACAGAGAAAAACTGACCATACGTCGAAGTGCACACGAAACGATGAAAGAAATTTTCGAACAATGGAAATGTGCTGAAATTCCAACGCGTCGATTGAATAACGCAATCTTGAAATCAATAAAACTCCATCTAGTCTGGAAACAACTTTTAAAAAATCGAGTTAAAAAGAATTTGCCGTCACAAATATCGAAGGAGCGTAAATTTAAGAGAGATTTGGACAAACTGTTCAACGTTGCACATTTTCGTTCTGCCCAAAATGTTAACGAACTTGAGAATGGCTGGATGTAAATGAGTTTGAAGATAATATAAGCGTAGCATTTTGAAAATGTAAATATACGATTTATAAATAAAAGCTTATAATTTAATTTTTCGTAAAAAGTGCGAAAGGTTAATGCGTATAAATAAATCTACATGAATAACGAGAGTAGTATAGACGCCATTATTGATCTACCTGGATTTGAATTGTGAATATTGCACCCTTTTCAAATTGTTAGAGTTTATTTTTGTTACGAAAAAGCTGCTTGATGTGATTTTTATCCGTAATCCGAAGCCATGACTATGCTTAAATGCAATACGTTCGTTAAAAAAAATTCAAATACAAAAAAGTCGAGATAGCCACCTCTAAAAATTGAGTGACCGCGCCCATCTTTTCAGAGAAATTTTGTTTTATCAGTGCCCAACAATAGCACGAGAATCCAGAAGGAAATTTTTTTTTTGAATCAGTCTAATATATATATATATATAATCATATATAATTGTATATTAATTGATCATATACAATTGTATACAAAAATTGGCCCTATAGAATTGTATATATTTGTATATAAACGTATACAAATATATACAATTGTATATGATTATATATATTCGTTTTTACTCGGGTAGTATCTCCATATATCATTATATACAGAAATATGTATAATTTTATCAAATCAAATTTGATGGAAGTACATTTATATCGGATTATATATATGAATGTATAGAGTCATATACAATTATATATAAACCTATATAAATATATATGATTGTATATCATTTTTATATAATTGTATCCAAGTATATACAATCATTTTTACTCGGGTCATATACAGTCATATACAATTTTATATACCGTATATAAAATTTTCACGTATATATACAATTATATACAACACTATATTGAATTATATATAACTGTATATAATATTATATCTAATTATATAAACTCCGTATCAAAATAGTTTCTCCATATATCATTATATACAGAACTATTTATAATTTTATCAAATCAAATTTGATGGAAGTACATTTATATCGGATTACATATACGAATGAATATATACGAGTTATATACAATTATATATAAACCTATATATAAATATATATGACTGTATATCATTTTTATATTATTATATCTAAGTATATACAATCATTTTTACTCGGGTATGGAAGCTATAATCTTCAACTATAATCTTCGAAAATAATAATATTTTATTATTATTCTATTTTTTATGGGGAATGGGAGAAATAAGCGTTTTTGAAAAAATACAAAGCAGGTATTTTAAGATGGCGTCATGGGTGGACAGAACGACGCCAAATTATTGATGGAGGAGAGAACTAGGAGTGCCTACTCGGGAATATTTATAAAATAATTTATATAATTATTATTGTAATAATAATATATTATTTTATTTTTATGATTATCTGAAGGCTTTCTTCCAAGTGTAGGTTATGGGAGCCTTAATATCTATAATCTTCTAAAGTAATAATATATTATTATTTTAATTAACCAAAACAATAATTATAATAATAATATTTAATAATGTAGTCTCCAAAAACGTTTCGGTGATTTCTGTAGCATAAAAGTGGGAAAAAAATTGGGCAATGTGGAAAAAAATTATTTTCTTTCCATCCCAACGATGCAAACTTCAATACCACGGTTGTATAAGCTTAACATTTTAAAAATACGATTTTATATCGTGTAGTTTTATAGCCAAGGGTCTTAACTTTAATTTGCAACGATAATTTTGTTGAAATTCCGAATATTTACCGAGTTACGACGATTTTGCCCTACGGCGAACCGCCCCGCTGCGCTTTACCCTTTTTTTATTTTTTCTTTTACTTTTTCGTCGACACTTTGTTTTCCGAAACGGTGAAAGTCGTATCGTAATCGTATCGTCGCATGATTTTTTACATATGTTTATCCATTTGTCAATAACAAACGATTAAAGTTGTCTTTTTTTGTCGGAAATCGAACTTTTATTTTCTACAGCTTGCCGTTTTCGTATTTTTCAAAATTTCAAAAAAGTATCCGGTTATACGAAAGTTTTATTAGTGTCAGAAGCACCTACACCGATTGGCCATGCAGCAACGGCGGCACTTTCTTTAAGTAATAATAACTTCGCTGTTTATCAATATTTCGCAAAGAAAAAAAAAACCTCGAATTTGGCAAGGGGCCGTCCATATATTACGTCATCGATTTTTGCTTATTTTTTACCCCCCCCCCCCCCCCCCTACAATCATCCTATCGTCGTTTCCTAATGACCCCCCCCCCTCTCGCAAAATTGACGTCATTACCAGTTTGGCAAAATTAAAACATTTGCGGATTTGAGAAAAATTGGATAACATTAAAACATTTTGTTATAGAATCATCTTTTATTATTTTGTACTTTGGCAATGTTTATTAATATAATCATATTATTCTTCCCTATTTTTTAGTTTTCTTTGGATAGCTCCCACATTTTGTTATAGAATCATCTTTTATTATTTTGTACTTTGGCAATTGTCATTAATATAATAATATTATTCTTCTCTATTCTTTAGTTTTCTTTGGATAGCTCCCACGGAGTTTTCACCCATTCTTGCAAATCCTGGATCACGGGTAATATCTCCGTATCCTTCCCATATTCATTTTGGCTCGATCGAACTATTTTCATAGGTACGCTGTTATTTGAAGTTCTCGAATATAATGTAGACAAACCTTATGTAATAAATAAATAAATAATGAGTTCAATAATTAATACCATTAGGTACTTGCAAAATATTTTTCATCACTCATGCGGGGAAACCACTCTAGTTGTACAATATACTATTGTACATTTTGAAGTAACTGGTATCACAAGAATGACGTCAATTTCGAAACGCCCCCCCCCCCCCCTCATCCATCATTTACCGTCATCCGCAGACGAACCCCCCCCCCCCCTATTTTAAAATGACGTAATTTATGGACGGCCCCCAAGACTATGTATTAAGCGCGTGTAAAATCCCAACCTCGTCATCCCAATATTGTCATCAGAAAAAAATATTGAAAATCGACCTGTTTTCAAGGTCTCAAACTTATGCAGACCCGTCGAAAAAATTATTCCGAAATTCCGACGAACAAAAAAACGTTCCGATTTTTTTTTTTTCTAAATCTCAACGAACCAAACCCGTATAGAGGAAAATCTTAAGGGTGACCAGTGTGACACATTAAAAAATCGATTTTTTTGGCCTTTTTCGACAGTTTATACTTTGAAGAATATCCTGTAAACATTTTAAAGCCGTATCTCTATCATTTAATCTTGCAAAAATCGATAGTTAAACCTTTAAACGCGGTTTTTCTCGAAATGAGATTTTTCAAATTTCCTGACATTACAACTCAAAGAGCAATTATCCGATTGACTTGAAATTTGAACTGAGTACTCTTGAATATATTTACTCTACAATGACGTAGGATACTTTTGATTGGATGAAAATTGAACATTTGGTATTGAAAAGATCGACCATTTTATAGGCAAGAAAACAGACTTTTTTTTCATAAATACGCAATTTTGTTAGATTTTGATATTTTTCGAAAATCCTACGTCATTGTACAGGAAATACCTTCCAGTTTAACGACATTTTTTTTCTTTTTCGGTTTCAGCTGCTCAATCGGCCGGAATCATGTCAGCAGCGGAGGAACTTTTTTTTTGCGCCTCCAAAGGCAGCGCATAAGCCGCTTGGTTCTCAATATTTTTCTATGAAAAAATTATGTAGTATAGGTCAAATATAGCCAAATATATTCTTTACTTTCCGAAACATTTAATTCAGTACTTTTCTTCGAAAAGTTCCTGAAAATCGCCCAAATTTTCAGCGTTCACACTGGTATAGCCCCGTCATTTCGTCAAGCAACTTCGCGAGAAAACATAATATTGAAGATTGCATCGTTGGAACGCAGGGAAAATATTTTCTCAATGGCTGGAGTATCTTTTTGCAAATTTTAGTTACGAAAATTCCGGAATAATTTTTAAGATTTTCAACATTCTCCGATCAACGTTTGCCAAGAATATTCGACACGGTAAAAAAAACTACACAAATAAACTATAGACAAGAAAATTTGACTATAAAAATAAATGAAACTATTTTTTAACTATAAAAATAAATAACACTATAAATATAACTATAAAACTAGAAAGAAAATTAGGAGTATCTTTTTGCAAATTTTAGCTACGAAAATTCCGGAATAAATTTTAAAATTTTCAAAATTCTCTAATCGACGTTTCCCAAAAATATTCGACACAGTAAAAAAACTACACACATAAACTATAGAAAAAATTTAACTATTTTTTAACTATAAAAATAAATAACACTATGAATATAACTATAAAAGTAAAAAGAAAATTAGGAGTATCTTTGAACAAATTTTAGCTACGAAAATTCCGGAAAAAATTTAAAAATTTTCAAACTTCTCCAATCAACGTTTGCCAAGAATATTCGACCCAGTAAAAAAAACTACACACATAAACTATAGAAAAAAAAATGTAACTATAAAAATAAATGAAACTATTTTTAACTATAAAAATAAATAAAACTATTTTTTAACTATAGAAATAAATAAAACTATAAATATAACTATAAAACTAGAAAGAAAAGTGTCCCATGCGAACGTGTTCGTTCCCTCCACTTTTTACGCACATTCACAGGAATACATTAACGTGGGCGAGCTGTCTACTGTATTTGACAAAAACTAACTTGGCGTCCTCCAACAGGGCGATCGCAGCTGGCTGGTCACCCCGATCAGCCGCCAGCATAGCGAGCTCGACCGTTGCGTAAGGTACCAAATAGGTATCGTCCTTTATCTGCTTGTCCATCGCCATAACCCGCCTTAGACAATCCTCCGCCTGCAGTGGATGCTTCATTTGTCGTAGACAAGCGCCCTTTATCAGCAACAATAGCGCCTCGTTATCCGCTTGGTACTCCGTTCGCCTGCGGACGCGTAAGGACGACACTGAATAATAGGCGGTCGTCTATTTACGAAAATTTGACGAATCTTTTGTCGAGGCAGCTCGAGATGTTGAGCAATCATTTGGTCGTGCTTGATACAAATTTCCTTACGTGATTATATTTCGCAGCTACTATATTTGGATATTCACAGGCTTTTATGATCAATTGAAAATTCGTGCGAGGAAATTAATTTAATGTATTTGTAAATATTTAAACAATTTCAAGACAAATACGTTTTGGTTTGCTAAATAAAAAAATCAGTGGCCATTTTCAATAAAGCGTTCGGAGTTCAATTGGAAAAATGTCAATTTTCAATTATAGGAATTTTAATTTCCAATAGAATTTCAAAGTTCAATTATAGAAATTTCGATTTCCAATAAAAAGTTTAAAGTTCAATTAAGGAAATTTCAATTTTAAATTTAAAGTTCAAAGTTTAATTATAACAATTTCAATTTCCAATAACAAGTCTCAGTTTCTTGTAAGAATAAAGAAAATGTAAGGTTAAGTTTCTTGAATAAATAAAAAGAAAATCTTTCAGTTTTTCAAATGACGCATTTAAAAAAATTACTTTTCTGAGCAGCCTTAATATGCTGGTTTGAATGTTGAAATCATAGACTCGCAAATTTAGATTTTAAATTCCTCATCTTCTTCTTAATCATTTTATACGGATCAGAGCGGGAAAAATAATAATGCATAAAAAATACAGTTTTTTTTTCTATCGGAGCTAGAGGAAAATATATTCTGAATGATCGATATGATCATGTTAAAAATAATTTTTCGTAAAACAATATTAACGAAACGTGTTTTTCGAGCAGTTTCAATATTTTGACTTACAAAACAGACTTCTCAATCTAAATTTGTAATTTTTTTCATCGACTCGTATGACGGATTTCTAACGACTTTCAGCCGTCAATGAATATACTTTTTATAGTGAAAAAAAAAATAGAAAAGGCCGATTGTATTTTTGTAAATTTTGTCCAAATTGGAAGAAAATAATAAACAACAAAATTTCTCGTTGAAACAGAGATAAAAGACAAAAACTAGTACGATCTGTATATAGAAAAGTATTTATTTATAGTTTTTTAACGGCTCGCACTCAGTTGAATTTTTTGTTAAATATTGTTTTTTGACTTTTCACGGATTCTTAAAATAAATCATTTCAAAAATATTTTCTCAAAATTTCGATTCGATCCGATTTCAAGGCGAACTTCAAAGGCCCTTTACTCAAAATGACTTTTAAATTCGGTGATGAGGATGACTCGAAAATAACTGCACGGATCAACTTAAAATTTGACAAGCTTCTTTTACATATAAAAAGCAGTGCTCGAACGGTGGGATTTTTTCCATGCATAGTTTTTTTATCAACGAAAATAGAGCGTTTTTTCCAAAACAGAATTTTAAGGAGGGAAGAGGAAAAAATTCGGAAATCCCCGTGATAATCCAAATGATAAGTATAAATATATTATAGAAAAGGACGAGAGCAATGGGAATATTGGTCAAAGGAGGGAGTAAAGGGTAGGGACAAGGAAATATGAGCGAGGCTGAAATGTGGCAACATAGGAAGGTCGGGAAAGAAAGGGGAAAAGGGGATTGGAGGTACAGGATATGTAAAGAAAAAAATGAGACATTGGAGCACCCATTGATATGTAAGAAAGGTAGGGAGTTAGTATCAGAGAAAGCAAAGAAGAAAGCAGAGGAGTGGACGGAAGGAATGGATGATTTAGCAGTAAAGGGAAAAATCATAAAATGCCGGGAGGGAAAATACACATGGGGATATACGAGTACTTAGGGAAATAGAGGAAGTGTGCAGAAAAATGAGTAAGGAGCACGGGGGAGGCGAGGTCGACGGAGTGGACGCATAAATGAGGAAAGGGAGAATGTGAAAATAATGCGGAGTGTGGGAATGTAGGGTGTACATAATAAGTGAAAAAAATGGACGTGAAATATTAATGTTTGGTAAAAAACTTTGCAAAAAAGTTGTACAAATAAAACTCGATACTACTGTTTTTTCACCGAAAATCAACACTTTCATTTGGACTGCGGCCATTTTTTCAAAAATCAATATTTTAATAAATCTAGATAATTTCATATACAAGCTAAATGCGTTTGATTTTTTCAAATTTCGGTTGATTTGTTTCAACGCAGCAGTGGTCACCGCTAAGATCTGCACAAACTGCACAAAAAAATTGTATCTACGACATACATGGATATACATACGACATTTTGGATCTGCACAAAAAAATTGTATCTACGACATTTATAAATATTTTTCAATACAAAAATCGCAAAAGATACTCAAAATCACACGCTTCGAAGTAAAAGAAATTGAAAAAATAAAAAATCTGCTCACGTTTTCCCAAAAAAAATCGCAAAAATTCTTTTTTCCGTCCGCGAGATCGTTGTGATCCGTTAAATACATAAAAAAAAAATTATACACCAATTTCAATAAACCGTATGAAAAAAACGACTTCTCAATAAAAATTTATACTTTTTTACAACTTTTCCATACATCAACGCAGCCCCAATTTTCATATCAACCCAACCAAACCCAAACAAAGTTTCCGTTATTTTCAGACTCAAAGACATGTTTCCTCAGTAGCTGGCAACAATTACGGAATCACCACAAGGTGAAACTTTAAAAATATTAATCTTTTGCATTATTCGATAGTTTAGACGTTTATAAACATGGACCATCAATCGGCGAGGCCAGATTGATGGTAAGTAGACAATTTATATGAAAATTTCGCACTCGAAACTTTAAACGCGTTTTTTTTTCAAAATGTCATTTTTCAAAACGGTGTACACTCTCTAAGGAAGAGTTTTCAAGCTATCCGTCTTAAATTTTGACACAACATTCTTCACGCCATTCTTTATCTTGCTATCGAAGCTTTCTTTTAATCTTCATATTTTTTTCAACGAAAATCTGTCCGAAAAAATAGGCTAAATTCGATACTTTTTTGTCGAGCCACCGCCATTTTGTCAATTTTGATTTTAAAAAAACCTTCATAGCAAGATAGCGGCTTTCATACTGAATAATCTTCTTACAAATTTCGTTTCAGATAATATTTACGGCCACATTCACACCTTTTTTCGAAGACATTTTTAACCGTTAAAAAAATGTAAAAAAAAAATAAAAATAAACGTTTAAAAATTAATTTTCCGTTCTTCACGAGTGCTTTGATTTGGCATCAAAAAAATCCGACTGAACACCATCGAAAAAAAAAATCGCGAAAATCGCGAAAATCAGCTATTTTTCGACTCGTTACACTGTGATGATTCCTTAAGGTGGGATATACACTTAAATAGGAAAAAAATAAGCAATATTGAGGGATTTTTTTTCACTATGAAATAATTATTCAATGAAACAATTTTGTTTCAATGAAAACTTATGAAACAATTATGAAAATTTAGGTATACTTTGATAGTATATTCAAGTATACAAAACTATTTTTTTACAATTAATTCATCATCAAAGTGCCGCGGGCGTTGCGAATCGACGTGCAGTCTAGCCTCTCGTAGACTTTCATTTGCAAAAAAGGTTCAAACATTTTTTCCGTTAGAACATGTATAGTTTCTATGTGACGGTAATTAAAATGAAGAAAATGCAAATTTAAGAAAATGGCTCGCATTACCAAAAAAATCAACATTTCTCGCGACATTTCTGTAAAATGTGAATTAAAAAAGTCGTTTTTTTTCCAATTTGTCAAAAACAATTCTCGTCAAGTGGAAGATACCAATATTATCGACATTTCTACCAAGTTTCAACTCAATCGGCTTAAGGCAGGATTCTACTTTGAAACTTTGAAACTTTGAAATTGGATGAAAACACCCACCTGTAACACGTCGAAGGCATATTATATGGCCCAGGCATCGCTGATTGAGGGTAAGATAATTTTTTCTACGATTTATCACTCACCAAAACTTTAAACGCGTTTTTCTCGAAACGACATTTTCAAGTACCGTGGTCGTGATAACTCAAAAAGTACTGAACCGATCCTTAGGAAATTTGGAACACATATTCTATATGTGTGTACCAACCGTCCTAACTACAATCAACTTAAAATTTTGATTAGAACTATTTTTTTATTGCAAAAAAAGACCCAAAAAACGCATTTTTTTTGTATTTTAGCCGCCATTTTGTTAATTTTGCACGTATATAAAATATTCTAGTTAGGTCGGTTCCTGAAGACATACTGAACATGAAACTATTTGATTTTTTTTGTTTCAGACCATCCGTCGGGAAGATTTCACGACCACGGCAACGGTACCTGCTTTTCGAGGCGTTGGCTTTAAACATATTTTACGTGTACAAAAAATGAATAAAATACATTTAAAATTTTTTTTTTAGTACTTAAGGAGTAAGGCCACTGTAAATTTTTTGAAAAATCGATTTTTTTTTATTGGCTTAAAAAATAGTTTAAACCCTCTAGTTTAAAGATAGTTTAAATCCTTTTAACTTCTTTTTTAAATTTTTTCCAATAAAAAACTATTCGCAAAACTTTAAACGCGTTTTTCTCGAAACATGGTTTTTCAAAATGGCACGCAGCATAACTCGAACAATTTTCATTTTTTTTTACTTGAAATTTTAACCAGATGTGAACATTTACATTATCTTGAGAATGTCGATCGGAATTTTCAAGAACTTTATTTATTGATTTTTTATTAACAAAAAACTTGCCGTTTTTTTCGTCAAAAATCAATTTTTTTTTTCAAACGCACGCCAAATCCACAAAAATTGATACTTTTTAAAATCCGATCGACATTCTCTAGCTATAGCCCTCTAGATTAATGGTTTTTTTTTTGTTCTAGATTCAAAAGTGCACCAGTGGTGCTGCGTGCCGCGGAGCCCTGGAAGCAAAACATGTCCCGGGAAGATAGCTGTGGAACCGCCATTTTGTTTTTTTTTACTGTAAAAAAATTTTATAATAAAGTTTAATGTATGCCCGATAACACCATTAAAAGTTTTTTTTCAAATACCTTCAATTTCGGGAGCAAAAAATTAGTGAAAAAACCTTTTTTTTTGGGCCGTTACAGTGGCCTTACTCCTTAAAGAGTGTATTTATTGAACAGTTTAAACCCCATATCGATATCTTTAATAGTATTCTCAGAAAAAATTCACGAAAATAGCGTTTTTTTTTCATGGTTTCAAAGTAGAATCCTGCCTTAATAGTTTTCGAGTAATCCTGCACGCCAATTTCGATAATGCAGTTTTGAGAAAAAAACGCGTTTGAAGTTCACGCCCGCTCCGAATGCGAGCAGTGAGGCACAGCGTTGACGGGCTGTAACGTTTGAAGTTTTTCGAATTTCGCTTTGAAACTTTAGGAAAACATTCTACATACATAGTTCTATCGTTAAAAAGAAAAAAAGAAATCGATTTTCCGATCATTGTAAATGCATATCCCGCCTTAAGGACACAACGGGCTAAAAGTGAAAATGGACGATATCGTAAAACTTCGCAAAGGCCGAAAAAAAAGGACAAAAAGCTTACGCGCTCCTCTTCAGTTGATTCTCGGCATCCTCGATGGTCTTGTACATATCCATGATGTAATCCTGCCGTTTGCCGACGACCCTGAACAAATTCCACACGAACATGAGCTCGTAAATCGGAAGTACGAGATTCTTCTTCTGTGCGAAGTAGCGCTCGGTTTTTTTCACGACGAATTTTTCCATCGGCAACGATTTGCCGGCGATTCGTTGCTTGTGGCTCGGTGCTTGCATCATCAGTGAATTTATGCTGTCGCGTTCTTTGCTATTTTTGTCCGGATTCTTCATCATCATTATCGCGGCTTTCTGATAGAGATAAATGGTGCGCGACCAGTTGGAGTCCTCGGCGAGCGAGGAGGCAAAGCGAAGTGCCTCGTCCCAGCGCTGCTGAACGCAGTGGGCCCACATCAGCTCCCAAAAGCACAAATGATGAAACTGAGGCCACAGATCCTGGCTCTTCCACGATTGCGTGTACCATCGCACGCAATCCTCGACGTTGCCCCGGGTGAACTCCAGTCTACCCTTGAAGAAGAGGAACCAAACGCCGTTTGGGTATAGCGACAGTTGTTCCTGGAGGGCGCTCTCGCACCAGTCCAAATCACCGTCCCTGTGGCTCAGCACGAACGACACTATGAGGTTGTACGAGAGAAGCGTCATCGCGCAGAGCACCTGGCGGATTCCTCGACGCTCCGCGTAACCCGCCTGAAGCTCGCTCAGTCCGTACGTCTGCGGAGACACGTGATTACGTTATTTTTGGATCTTTCACTCTCGTCCGAATGAGGTGTTTGACGATATTTTTCAATATTGTTCTCATGTCATCCTTCCTCATATTCTCTTGTCATCATTCCCGATATAGCTTTGCGGGTTCTTACAACCTCGGATCTGTCCTTCAGTTCCTTTTTGCATTATAATATTCTTGTTCGCTTTCCTACTACACTAGAAGTAGGAGAAAACAATATATTTCTATGTCCCAGGATTTGTTAACTATTAAGGGAGACTTTGTCCCGGATTGGAAGAAGAGGAGGGATGCCTCTATGGACCGGGCATTGCCGATTAGCGGTAATTATAAAACACATTTGTGTAAACACATTACAAAACTTTAAACGCGTTTTTCTCGAAAAATCCTTTTTCAAAAATGGCTGACATTCTCCTGACCGCTGTAATTAACATATCGACCAAGAAATTTGGAGAGCATACTCAGAAAATATGTCTTCGCGGAATGACGGATCGTTTTTTCGATAGATACATTTTTGCATTTATTATTTATCTTTTTATGCGAAAAAAAACGCGAAAATTCGATTTTTTTTTCAATTGCCGCCATTTTCCGAAATTTGTACTAAAGGAAAAACCCATCCGTCATTCCATGACCAAAGGGTCACAGATTGATAATATGCTTTGAATTTGTGTTTCAGATCAACAAAGAGGGGGCAGTGATGTCAGCCGTTTACCTACCGCGATTTGAGGACCTGTTTTCGCGGAGCTGCAACGGCCGCCATATTGGTTTTTTTTTCAAAAAAAAATTTTTTAACGTTCTGTATATCATGAATAAAAGCAAGAAAAAAACCGCACTCAAAAAGCTTTACTAGTTTCCTTTAAAAAAAATAAAATGTAAACACCTGAAATATGGCACTCCAAGGACAAAGTCTCCCTTAACAAATGGTAAAGTTGGATATGGCGAAATAAATATCTTCTTACAGTTAATGAATCACTCATTTGAGCCTCTGAATTGTCACAAATGAAGGTTTGATAATAGTCAAGACATGGGTACCTTAATGGAACATAGCCGTTCTTAACAGCCAATAGATATACATTTGGTCTAACCCAATGCTTCGTATTAATATACCATAAACACTTGTTTCCTATAAAGATTTTCGCAATAAAATATGCAGACGAAGTAGCGGTGATTGCAGAGACGGCGGAAAGGTTGAAAAGAATAATAAAGGATCTAGGGAGATGGGCGCAGGAAAATAAGATGGAAATAAATGCAAAGAAAACAAAAATCATGATTTTCAGTAACGGAGAAAAATTTAAGGAGTAAAAATGGGAAATTAAGAGTGAAGAATTACAAATAGTAAAGGAATTTAAATATCTTGGATATTGGTTCACGTGTAAAAACTCAATGTGGGCACATGGAAAAAAGGTGACAGGGAAAACGCAAAAGGCAACGAATATAGTGTGGGGAATTTGCAAGAGGGCGGGAAGAGATATGATGGAGGAGAGACTCTATTTATTAGATTCAATCGTAAAAGCAGGAGCAATGTATGGAGTGGAGATATGGGGAATGGAAGAAATAAGCGTATTTGAAAAAATACAGAGCAGGTATTGTAATATGGGGTTAGGAGTGGACAGAACGACGCGAAATTACATGTGGAGGAGAGAGCTAGGAGTGCTTACTACGAAATATGTGATAAGGGAAAGAGCGACGAGATACATCAGAGAAGTGATCAGAATGGATGAGACAAGGTGGCCAAAAATTTGTTTACTAGACGAAATTAGAGCGATAACAAACGGTGATCCGTCAAAATGGGGGAAAAACCTGGTAAAGGTATTAAGGAGTAAGGCCACTGTAACGGCCCAAAAAAAAAAGGTTTTTTCACTAATTTTTTGCTCCCGAAATTGAAGGTATTTGAAAAAAAACTTTTAATGGTGTTATCGGGCATACATTAAACTTTATTATAAAATTTTTTTACAGTAAAAAAAAACAAAATGGCGGTTCCACAGCTATCTTCCCGGGACATGTTTTCAAAATGGCACGCAGCATAACTCGAACAATTTTCATTTTTTTTACTTGAAATTTTAACCAGATGTGAACATTTACATTATCTTGAGAATGTCGATCGGAATTTTCAAGAACTTTATTTATTGATTTTTTATTAACAAAAAACTTGCCGTTTTTTTCGTCAAAAATCAATTTTTTTTTTCAAACGCACGCGAAATCCACAAATATTGATACTTTTTAAAGTCCGATCGACATTCTCTAGCTATAGCCCTCTAGATTAATGGTTTTTTTTTTGTTCTAGATTCAAAAGTGCACCAGTGGTGCTGCGTGCCGCGGAGCCCTGGAAGCAAAACATGTCCCGGGAAGATAGCTGTGGAACCGCCATTTTTTTTTTTACTGTAAAAAAATTTTATAATAAAGTTTAATGTATGCCCGATAACACCATTAAAAGTTTTTTTTCAAATACCTTCAATTTCGGGAGCAAAAAATTAGTGAAAAAACCTTTTTTTTTGGGCCGTTACAGTGGCCTTACTCCTTAAGAGATATGGAGATAGAAGATATAATAACAATGATAAGGAAGCGAAAAGAAGTGAAAAAAATAGACGAAAGGATAGAAGAGAGACTGGAAAACTTAAAAAAACAGAATCTTAAGGAGGGAAGAAGAAAAAATTAGAAAATCGACGTATAACGATAAGTATAAATATATTATAGAAAAGGACGAGATGCCATGGAAATATTGGTCAGATGAGGGAGTAAAGGGTAGGGAGAAGGAAATATGGGCGAGGCTGTGATGTGGCAACATAGGAAGGGCGGGAAAGAAAGGGGAAAAGGATTGGAGGTGCAGGATATGTAAAGAAGAAAATGAGACATTGGAACACCTAATGATATGTGAAAAAGGTAGGGAGATAGTATCAGAGAAAGCAAGGAAGAAAGCAGAGGAGTGGATGGAAGGAATGGATGATTTGGCAGTAAAGGGGGAGATCATAAATATGCTGGGAGGAAAAATTCAAATAGGGATATGCGAGTATTTTAGGGAAATAGAGGAATTATGCAGAAAGATGAGTAAGGAGCATGGCGCAGGAGAGATCGACGAAGGGGACGAATAAATGAAGAAAGGGAGAATGTGAAAATAATACGGAATGTAGGAATGTAGGGAGTAGATAATAAGTGAAAAGTTCGTTTGTGAAATTGTCATATTTTGTAAAAAGCTTTGTGAAAAAGTTGTGCAAATAAAACTCGATACTACTACTACTTGTTTCCTATAACTGAGGCGTTTATTCAATGAGATCAGTGGAAAAGTTGTCCCAGATGTAAAGGATAGTTGAGTGAACGATATTTTATATTAGCACAAATCAAGATTCGCGTATAGTTAACAAATAAATGTTTGGACAAAGTAATTCATTGATTGTCGGCAGATGAATGTGCAGTTGAATCAATGTAGCATTATAGTGCTAGTGGGCAAGTGTACAAGGAACAACTCTCATAGAAAATTCATGAATCAATCAATCAATTCAACTCTCATGAAGTTTGATTCAATTCGAATTTGCGATTCTCAATTTCAACCTCAGATCCGTAATGAGCGACCTCGGAAGCCCCCGAACACAGCGTTTCGTCCGATTTCGAGTAATTTCTGCATTTCGATCCGCCATTTTTTATTTTTCAATTTCAACCTCAGATTCGTAATGAGCGACCTCGAAAACCCCCGAACACTGCGTTTCATCCGATTTCGAGTAATTTTTGCATTTTTATCCGTCATATTGAATCCGCCATTTTTTATTTTTCAATTTCAATCTCAGATTCGTAATGAGCGACCTCGAAAACCCTTGAACACAAAATTTCGTGATTTTATAATTTTCTGTTTGAAAATTGAGAAATTTCACTCTGCGCTGGTACTTGAGAAATCTCGACTTTCGTGAAAATTGACGAATCTTCGATTTCCTCGAAATAAACGGGGTTGCAACCCAAAAAAAGAATAAAGGCAGCGATCTGAAATTTGGTGAAATATTTCTACATACCCTTAACTCAAAAAAATCAAAAACCTTTGGTGCCCCTGCATTTGTTATAATGTTATTACATGATAAACAA
Organism: Ophion obscuratus; assembly: GCA_964007375.1. Classification (NCBI taxonomy): domain Eukaryota; kingdom Metazoa; phylum Arthropoda; class Insecta; order Hymenoptera; family Ichneumonidae; genus Ophion; species Ophion obscuratus. Next base: position 5,862,951 of record OZ023314.1, on the reverse strand, counting down.
AAAAGTGTAAAAACGGGCATTTTACACACTTTTAAACAATAAGTTTTATGATGTTGAAACAAAAATTCAAAAAAATGTCCGAAGTAAACAGTTTTGTAGGGGGGAATCCAAGCTTTCCAACGATCTCAGTCTGGATGCTGTGCGATGATTTGGACCAGAGTTATGACAGGTTAAAGTGGAAAAATGCATTTTTTCATCAAGCTGCGATAACTTGGCTAAAAAAAATCGCACGGAGGTTTGTAAAAAAGAAAATTGTAGGGGAAGGTACAAGCTTTTGAATGGTCGGAAAAGATTTTTGAAAAAAAAAATTCTGTTCCCCGTGCACCTTGTCAAACTTGAGCAAATTTGTTTACTTTATGTTTTGTTTTGTTTACCAACAAATATCTTTATTAAAAAAAGACGATAATTTTTTTTTTGTAATCAGATTATTAAAGTTGAAGGTTGACGCTACAAAATGTTTTTTTTTCCGATCATTTTTCACTGAGTTACAGCCGTTTGAAAAAAGGCTATTTTTCGTAGAAAAAAAAAGTGATCCTGTAATTTTTGCGCTTAGTGTAGATCAAATATAGCCAATGTTTGTAATTAATATTCTTAATTGTCCGAAACGTTTAACTGAGTACTTTTTCTCCAAAAGATTCCCGAAAATCACCCAAATTTTCATCGTTCACACTGGTCTAGCCCCTTAAGCTACTTTGAAAACGAAGAACCCACGTTCGTCGCTTGAGGCGACTCAAGTTGAAGGGGAAGGTCCTACATATGATGCAGAAATCGCAGATTCAAAGTAAACTTATGACTACAATGATTCTCTTCATTGACTTGAAATATAGCACACTTGTTCAGTGTGATAGTAGTTTAGTCTTGACCAACGTTTTTCTTCTTAACATTTTTTTTCATGAGTTATTAACAATACTATATCATTTTTCCTCCAAAAATCGAGAAAAAAAATACAAAAATTTGGTTTTTATTGGAACACGATAGCAGAAAAAATCTCGGTCAAGATTCCCAAAAAAAAATCGAGACTTTCGTGGGCGAAAATTTAGCAAAAATAATATGGCCAATAATTAAGGTGGGATATACATTTACAACGATAAAGAAATCGATTTTTTTTTGTTTTCTTCAAACGATAGAACTATATGTGTAGAATATTTTCCCAAAGTCTCAAGGCGAAATTCGAAAAATTTCAAACGTTACAGCCCGTCAACGCTGCGCCTCACCGCTCGGACTCGGAGCGGGCGTGAACTTCAAACGCGTTTTTCTCAAAACTGCATTATCGAAATTGGCGTGCAGAATTACTCAAAAACTATTAAGCCGATTGAGTTGAAAGTTGGTCGAAATATTGATAATATTGGTACCTCCTACTTGACGAGAATTGTTTATGAAAAATTGAAAAAAAAAACCACTTTTTAAGGCAGGATTCTACTTTGAAACTTTGAAACTTTGAAATTGGATGAAAACACCCACCTGGAACACGTCGAAGGCATATTATATGGCCCAGGCATCGCTGATTGAGGGTAAGATAATTTTTTCTACGATTTATCACTCACCAAAACTTTAAACGCGTTTTTCTCGAAACGACATTTTCAAGTACCGTGGTCGTGATAACTCAAAAAGTACTGAACCGATCCTTATGAAATTTGGAACACATATTCTATATGTGTGTACCAACCGACCTAACTACAATCAACTTAAAATTTTGATTAGAACTATTTTTTTATTGCAAAAAAAGACCCAAAAAAACGCATTTTTTTCGTATTTTAGCCGCCATTTTGTTAATTTTGCACGTATATAAAATATTCTAGTTAAGTCGGTTCCTGAAGACATACTGAACATGAAACTATTTGATTTTTTTGTTTCAGACCATCCATCGGGAAGATTTCACGACCACGGCAACGGTACCTGCTTTTCGAGGCGTTGGCTTTAAACATATTTTACGTGTACAAAAAATGAATAAAATACATTAAAAATTTTTTTTTTATGTACTTAAAGAGTATATTTATTGAACAGTTTAAACCCCATATCGATATCTTTAATAGTATTCTCAGAAAAAATTCACGAAAATAGCGTTTTTTTCATGGTTTCAAAGTAGAATCCTGCCTTAATCCTCATTTTACAGAAATGTTGCGTGAAATGTTGATTTTTTTTTGTAAATGCGTGCCATTTTATTAAATTTGCATTTTCTTCATTTTAATTACCGTCACATAGAAACTATACATGTTCCAACTGAAAGAATGTTTGAACTTTTTTGCAAATCAAAGTCTACGGGAAGCTAGACTGCACGCCGATTCGCAACTCCCGCGGCGACATTGCTGTAACACTCTGCCAAAGCTCCGTCATTTTGATGATGAAATCATTTAAAAAAATTGTTTTGTACACTCAAATATACTATTAAAGTATACCTAAAGTTTGATAATTTTGGAATAATTATTTCTTAGTTTTAAAAATCCCTCAATATTGTTTATTTTTTCGCTGTCTAAATGTATATATCCCGCGTTAAGAAAAACGTATTTTCTTTTATCTCCAACGATGCAAACTTTAAATTCGTCAAACATCTCCCCCTCCCGAACAAACCCATTCATCACAACCCCCCCCACCCCGTGCAACGACACGTTCCATTTTCAAGGAACGTTCTTCTCATACATGAATAATCTTGAAGTAACAATACCATACCACCGAGGTCGTTCTACTTGCGACGATTACACGCACGCGAATAAATTAAATATACGAGCGCGATAACAAAAAAAAAAAAACTAATAATAATTCCGAGTGTAAAAACGAAGGATAAAGTAACCGGATCACCTTGTCGCCTGAAAATCCAATAAACTCCAGAAGCTTTATCACTCGTCCGGGCAACAGAGATATCATCTGCAATCAATCGAATTGTTATCAATATCAGTATATATATATATATAATCCATTGATGTCTGCGAGTTGGCAAATTTCAAAAAGTCGAGAATAAAACACGAAAGAAACAAAACAAAACAATTAAGGGCGGGGTAAAGTATTTACATTTTTTTTCATTTTTTTCTTTTTTTAAATGAATGCATAATATATCAAGAATATTGTGTTAAAATTTCAAGTCGATCGGAGTAAAATTGACGAAGTTATGAGTATTTGAGCGTCTATTGCTCCATGCCGTTCTCTTCTCTTCTGCGTTTTTCGAACCGTTTTTCTGAGACTTGTCATATTTGAAGTCCGTGTGCACGATAACTCAAAATCTACTGGACCAATCGCTTTGAAATTTTGCACAGTACTTCTTCACATAATTCACCAGGTATTGTCGAGAGCTTTTTTTTTTTTTAATAATTACTAATTTTTCAACAACAAATTAACCGATTTTTTTAGCGAAAATCGGGTTTTCGGCTCCCAAGTGCTACGAAAAATCGAAAAATCGAAAAAAAAAATCCTCCCGTCATTACCTCGAGAAACATCTCCTTTAACAAATGCATTTTGATTTTTTTTGTTTCAAATGATTCTGTTGCGAGTTATGGTGCACACCGCAAACCAACTTTTTTTCGAGGCGCCTCCGGGGTTTAATTTTCACTCGCTCAATTTTGAATATTTTGCAATGCAAATTTAGGAGAATGTTGTTCAAATGTTACTTTATTGTATGTAAATTTTTCAATAAACGAACACTATTCGTGACGCCAAAAAAAAATCTTAAAAACATGCCTTTTTATCGCCGAATTAACTTTACCCCGCCGTTAATATGTGCAGGGCCGTTTTTACACTTACCAAATTAAACGTTCCTATGCCCATGCGAACGCCACTCTCGAAGTGTACCCTGTGCATTTCGTTCTCCCACTTGCGGGTTCGCAATATCGTCAAACATTCCCTGAAGAGAAAAAATACGGAAGCGAATATTGATTTATGACGAAAAAAAATAATACGAGGACTGTTGCAAACATTGTGTGGGGTTGAAGTTTGCATCGTTGGAATGCAACGAACTTTTTTTTCAACTTCTCATTTCCCTTACTATCCAAAATCATACTTTGCAGATTTAAGTTGTAGATCGTTATTTTCGTTGCTCAACTCTGCCAGAGGACATTTGGGAATCCCAACGATACAAACTTCAACGTCATAATATTGCAATGGCCACCGTGTATGTGTGTATATACACAGGGTGTCCCTCTTATCTCTGCCGCCCGAAATAACTCGTTAATTATCGACGTCGCGAAAAAATGCCCCAGACAAAAGTTGTATGGTGTGAAGGGGGGAATCAATTGCGACCATTTTTTTTTCGGTGGCGGCGCTGACGCACAGTGAAGGTCACCTCGACTTTTTTAAATGTAATGGTACATTTTTTTTCAAACAATCTTGTGGAGCCATCAAGCCGCATAAAAAAAACACTAGAGGGCCAAAGTCGTTCAAGGTCATTCAAGGTCACCTATTAAAATGAAATACAAATCTAAATATCTCGGATCACTACCAAATATTTGGTAGTGATCCGAGATATTGAGATTTGAATTTCATTTTAATGAAATAGGTGACCTCATGGGAAAAAATGGACATATAAACATAAATAATCATGTATGATCTTGTCATAAATTATCATCAACGAAATTTGTCTCTATATAATCATTTATAGTAATTTATAGCGATACATGATCACATGTAGTCATTAGGGTGTTTCAAAAAAAAAATTTTTTTTTTTAATTTTCTTCCAAACAGGTTGAAAAGTTTCATTTAGGTATACAAAGAACCCAGTTAAAATTTAAGATTTTAATATTGACATTAAGGGGTGGCGCATCGCACTTTTCGATTTCCCATAAGAATAATATAGGAAACATTTTCTTTGCTGCTTCTGATTTTTATAACTAGCTAACAAAGCATTGTACCAAATATCTCAATACATATTTTTGTAGGAAATTGAACGCTCTACAAAAAAGGTCTCTTGTCAAAATTTTGTAAAACTAACTGTATTAAAGTTACAGCCTGTCAAAAGTTGAGTTACCTATAATTTGACCTTTTTTTAAATATTACAGCGAATGCAGGTCTTATAAATAAAGTGGACATGAGTTTCATTGTAAAGCATGCATTTTACTATGAATAAATGAACACTTATAATTACAGCAACAATGAGACAATTTTTCAATAGAAATTTGGTCGGGAAATGTTTTTATCGTTTTATTGATTTATTTTTAATGGTAATTTTTTTTTTCATTACTGTAATTAACGGACGACATAAATAAAGAGACAAGTGTTTTTCTTTTATAAATCTATTAATTTTATTTATTTGAATTGCTATATGCCCTCAAATATTTATGCAAATTTACATTAATTTGTTATATGAGATTTTTTTTATAACAATTTGGATAACATCGCTGATGCTTGCGGACTACTTGTAGTAGGTATTGCAGCTGTTCTTCATCCTTAGTTAGGCAGCTCGAATATTCTCCGATTAATGCAATACCTTGTTCCGCTACATCGTTAGTGACGCTTAATTTAAAAAAAAAATCGACATTTTCTTTATAGCTATCATCCCTGGACCATATTGAGATATCTTTTTCCAAAAAATCGTATGGTAAATCGAATTTTTTAAACAGTTCCAACGAATTTTTTTAGACGAATTCGCTCAAATCTTTTTCTAATAATGAGTCCAATTCGTTTTCGGTTATATTGTACCGCAAATTAGTTCCGTAAATCCTTCTCGACTAGTAATTGCGACGACTATTTTTTTTTTAATATTGATAGAAACATGGTCGTCAAATAATGAGAGCGTAGCTAACTCTTCATTGAGGTACCACAAAGGCTCCATCATTTTTTTACAAGCTTGGTGTGAGACTGTTGGATTAACTTTTTTATACAAAATCAATTTTTTTTACGAATTCCAAATCATTTTTTTTTTTTCAAAATAAATAAAATTGAAAAATTGCAGAGCAAATTTGAAAATTTGAAAAACACTGAAATTTTGTTTCATTATTGCAAAATAGAATTATTAGTGATCATCTATTCGTAGTAAAATGCATGCTTTACAACGAAACTCATGTCCACTTTATTTATAAGACCTGCATTCGCTGTAATATTTTTAAAACAGGTCAAATTATAGGTAACTCAACTTTTGACAGGCTGTAACTTTGACACAGTTAGTTTTACGCAATTTTGACAAGAGACCTTTTTTGCAGAGCGTTCAATTTCCTATAAAAATATGTATTGAGATTTTTGGTACGATGCTTTGTTAGCTAGTTATAAAAATCAGAAGCAGCAAAGACAATATTTCCTATGTTATTCTTATGGGAAATCGAAAAGTGCGATGCGCCACCCCTTAATGTCAATATTAAAATCTTAAATTTTAATTGGCGTCTTTGTATAACTAAACGAAACTTTTAAACCTGTTTGGAAGAAAATTTAAAAAAATTTTTTTTTTTGAAACACCCTAGTAGTCATATATGATTATATATGAGTATATGTAATCATATATGACTACATGTGATCGTGTATGGCTATATATTACTAATATATGATTATATAGAGACAAATTTCTTTTATGATCATTTATGACAAGATCATACATGATTATTTATGTTTATATATGTCCATTTTTCCCGGGTATGCAGATACAAATGTACAAATACTTTTTTTATGATACAAGTGTAAAATATGATTATATGAAGAAGTACAATATGTGTTGACCTGTTTATGATATTATGCTGGTAAATAAATAATACCGAAAAAAATATTTATAATTTGTATATAAAGGGTGGCCGGAACATTGACGTCCAAAAATAAAATGTAGGTACCTCGTATCGTGGGGTATCCGAATCACCCCCATGTATGTTCCGCGACTTTTCATAATTTTCGAGTTATGCATTTTTTTTCTGAATTTTTGAGAATTTTCGACCTGACCAATTTTTAAAAACCTAAAAAAAAGTAGATACTGTCGAGATTTTTTTGCAACTGAATCTTCATGAGTAGCACTTTTATGCATAAAATAATCAGCTTCGTAACTGTGATGAAAGTTATGAAAGTGTTGGTTTAAAGTGAAATTTTACGTTCGGTAAATTATGACTTAAATTTTCAACTTTAAATTAAACATCTAAACAGGTGAGTTCATGGTTTCTAATTAGGCCTCAAGAGTGCGGAAGATTCATTAAACTTAAATTAAACTAAAGAAAAATAAACCTCCAAATGTTTAAATTTTAGCTTTCCTGCAGTTATTTTTGGTTAGTTAACAAACTAAATAACCTTAGGAGTGATAAGAAGGGCAAATTGTTTTTTTTTTTAATCAGATGGCTAATTTTAAGATTTTTCCACCTCGTTGTCTTTGAAGGCCCATGTTAGCCAAAGTAGCTCTGTTAAGTACTACTTTTTTTACTGATTGAGAAAGCTGAAAGTCTGGCGCATTCTTGAGGCCTAATTAGGAACCATGAAGTCACCTGTTTAGATTTTTAATTCAAAGTTGAAAATTTAAGACATAATTTACCGAACGTAAATCTTTCACTTTGGACCAACATTTTCATAACATTCATCACAGTTACGAAGCTGATTATTTTACGCATAAAAGTGCTACTCATGAAGATTCAGTTGCAAAAAAAAATCTCGACAAAGTCTGTTACTTTTTTTTAGATTTTTTTTAAATTGTTCAGGTCGAAAATTCTCAAAAATTCAGAAAAAAATTCATAACTCGAAAACTATGAAATGTCCATGAATGTCTTCTACTTTTTTTTAGATTTTTTTTTAATTGGTCAGGTCTAAAATTCTCAAAAATTCAGAAAAAAATTCATAACTCGAAAACTATGAAATGTCTATGAAATACCCCACGATACAAGGGACCTAAATGTCATTTTTGGACATCAATGTTTCGCCCTGTATATTAACAATTATTTAAATCACCATTTTAGTACGTTTATAATATAACAATAAAATATTATCAGCACCACATGCTGATTTTGCTGCTTACAGGCAGTATTATACGAAAAATGACACGCGGTATACATGTTCCTATATGATATCAAAATAGTCTGTAGTGGTATTATATATGGAGTAATATCCATGGTCATATATGTTTTCGTTATTATATACGTTCAAATATGGTTGTTGCGGATAATTACGATTACATATGTAATTATATATGACACCAAAATAATTTGTACATCATATGTAGGTTCATATACATGGCCTCATATACAATTATATACGCTTATATATGGGTTTTGAAAGACAAATGCAATTATATATAATAATATATAGTACATGTTGTATCATATATGAGCTCATATATATAACCATATGTTCATAGACGAGTTCAGAGTACCAACTTTTGACATACATGATCATTTATGGGCATGTATGGTCCATACCTAGAAAAAATAAATACTATACACGGTAATATATCTACATATATGATCATTCATGATGTCATGTTACGGCATATATAATTGTATATAATGATATATATGAGTATAATTAATTTTATATGTTTATATATGGCCTTTTGTTCAAGGGCTCGAATAACCTTGAACGAATTTGACCCCCTAATGTTTTTTATGCGGCTAAGTGTAATCAAGGTATAAAAGACCACCACTATAACATTGCTTTTTTTAAATTCATGTTTAACCGAATTCAATATGAATTTAAAAACAATTATATACTTTATATATATATATATATATATATATATATATATATATGTATATGTATGTATGTATGTATGTATGTATGTATGTATGTATGTATGTATGTATGTATGTATGTATGTATGTATGTATGTATGTATGTATGTATGTATGTATGTATGTATGTATGTATGTATGTATGTATATATATGTATATCTTTTTCTTTACTTGTATGAAATGAAGCAGGTGCGAATTTTCAATCCAGCCTTAACGAAGCTGACCAAAGTTTCATCCTCCACGAAGGTGAGCAACGCCTTCAGTAGCAGGGACTCGGCGTAGCACAATTCCGCGTGCACTTCCTCTGCAATGTCAATACTTTGTAACTACAATATTACCAATATGTGCCAACGTGCTCGAAAAAGTGTTCAAATTTAAAAATTCATTGATAAGAAATTTTCTTTTATCAAGTAATTTTTTTCTTGCAAGGAATATACTCCTCGATCACTGGATAAATGCCAAATAATGTGAGAATAATATAGTTCATTTAATTCATTATTCTACGAAGATTTTATGTATCTCTCTATTATTAATTGTATTATTAAAATATAATTTTGCAATTATCTGAAGTGTCCAGAAACTTTTGACCGGTAGTGTATATACATATCAGCCTTTTTTCAAAAGTTGTAGTTTTGGAAAACAAATTGGCGATATTGAATTCTCGCTAATTCGCGCTTTTGTTTAAGGATTTTTATATATTTTGGTATTTTTTACGACAAAGCAACGAAGCGATCCTCCTGGATAAAAATTCACGTGGACTATTCTCCTGCGATATTACGAGTGAAATAATTGTTACGAGCGAATGCGTCGCAAATAGACGTGAGTTACGTAAAACGTAAGCCCCATACTTTGCCTCGTTCAACGTGCAACTATTTATACGGACAACCAATAATTACAATCCTATCCAGCATTTTGGAGATTTCGCGTGAGATAATCGCGATCTATTGTCAAACGAAACGTATGTCGGGTGTCATAATTGGGGAAATAATTATCGGCGATCGGTGATAAAACCCAAATTAATATTATTATTATATTATTATTATTGCGTATTTTAATAATTATTATTGCTTGCGTTATTATTATTGAATGTCAACTTGATGAAAAGTTTCAACAAAAATGTGGTGAATATTAAATTCTATTTCGTAACGCAGTTACATAATAATTAATCGTAATTTAATTAGATAATAATTAAATTGCGGTGTCATACAGTGACACAATAATTGATCTCGAAATTTTATTAATCGTAATTTAATTACATGATAATTAAATTGCGCGCTCGAAGGAATTATATTAATTACAGGAGTTCGTCTGGCTTTGTTTGGGTTTGAGATCGAACATTACTCGCGTAATATAATTCATGACAGAATTACCTACAGTCGATTATTATATGTGATGGATACTGATAACACATAGCTGATTAATAATAAACGTTAAAAATAATAGTGTTGAAATTTGTGAATTTAAGTAGATAATAATTAGCTTAAGGGATAACACCACTATAGGATTTTGGAAAAATCGTTTTTTTGGCTTCAAAAATACTTTGGGTTCATAAAAACAATATGCAATTGGTCCTGTAGCGAAAAAACTTTTTTTTAAAGGTTTAATTATCAATTTTGCCGCAGCGCCTCGGACTTTTTTCAGGCGCCTCCTACACCTTTAAACGCGTTTTTCTCGAAACCACTTTTTCCAAACTGGGCGGACGGATTACTCGAACACCTTTGCATGGGTCAATTTGAAATTTTGAAAGTAGCTTCACAATTACATTCTCTATGGGAGTACGTAGCCGTTTTTAAAACTGAAATGTAAAGTTTTTTTTTATAAACAATTTACTGCTCATTTTTTGGGCAAAAAATCGATTTATTTCTTTCAAAGTGCGCCATTTTTTCGAAATTTGATTTTAAAAAATCCCTACGTAGTCCCATAGCTAATAATATATAGATTATAATTTTTTTGGTTTTTGTTCCAGGTCTTATACGTTACGAGAAAACCGTCCTCCCGTGAAGCTATTTGTCAAAAAAAACGATTTTCAAGATTTGCTCTGTTGCCGCCATTTAGTATGAAAATTATAATACATTTTTTAAAATACTTTAATATGTGTTAAATGAACCCTCTCGAAAGAAATCCCATTCCTTTTTTCATAGTCCCAAAATAAATTGTCAAAGGTAGGCCTTATTTTCGACCGCCAGAGTGGGGTTGTCCCTTAATGGTAATAAAAACGATAGTGTAATCATTCATTGATTAATTGAATTTATAATAACGGTAAACTTTAAAATAATAAAAATCGTAGTAAATATTAACGTTCATTGTAATACAATTACACAATAATTGAGTTGAATAAACTCGAATTATATTTATTCAAAAAATTAATTGATAAAAAACCAAAATACGTATTAAAAACAAAAGAATCGTCAGTTATTCTTTTTTTGCGTTAATTATTTTCCAAGCGCATTCGATTTAATTTTCCACTAGAACGGATCAATCTCCATCTATAAAAAATGACTAAAGATGTGACAGCTCCTAGAAAATATCGACGATTTTATTTTCAAATTTTTTTTCGTACCGCCGTAAAATTGCGCGATAAATATCCTCTTTTCCCGTAATCGCCGAGATCGTCGTGCATTAAAGGCCTTATATACGCGAAATTTTTTTAAAAAATTCATTTAATAAAAAAATTTATTCCATTAGCCTGAACGGTTAGGAATATTTTAAGTTTTGCAGAATTGAAAAATTCCAAAAATCGCTTTAAATCAACTTTAAAGCCGTTTTTCCACGATTCACTTTTTTGAATCTTGTGATAGTTCTAACTCTGGAACGAAGGTTCGGATCGCTTTAAAAATTTTACAATATATTCTTAGTATCATCACCTATCGTGTGAACCACAGAAACAAAAATTTCAATGACACAAAAAAATGTAAAAAATAAAATACCGACAGAAAATTGAGTGAAAAAATATTAAGTTCCGAATTTTTATCATAATAATTTTTTTAATAATATTGTTGGTTCACCCTGAAGATACATTCATTATGCAATTATAAATATGTTCATTTTTTTTAGACACCCACATCGGTACCGAGAACTCTCACCATCAACGCGCGCGGAAAAAAAAAATACATTGCTTTATTATGTTATATCTCCGCCGTTTGTTAATATTTCTGATTTTTTTTACATATACTTAACCATGTGCATAAATAATCTGTAAAAAAATGTAAATATATGCGTCATTTTTTTTAACCGCGTCTAGAAAAGTACCTTCGAAAATCGGCGAAATCGCGTATATAAGGCCTTAAGGGGTAAGGCCACTGTAAATTTTTTGAAAAATCGATTTTTTTTTATTGGCTTAAAAAATAGTTTAAACCCTCTAGTTTAAAAATAGTTTAAATCCTTTTAACTTCTTTTTTTAATTTTTTCCAATAAAAAACTATTCGCAAAACTTTAAACGCGTTTTTCTCGAAACATGGTTTTTCAAAATGGCACGCAGCATAACTCGAACAATTTTCATTTTTTTTACTTGAAATTTTAACCAGATGTGAACATTTACATTATCTTGAGAATGTCGATCGGAATTTTCAAGAACTTTATTTATTGATTTTTTATTAACAAAAAACTTGCCGTTTTTTTCGTCAAAAATCAATTTTTTTTTTCAAACGCACGCGAAATCCACAAATATTGATACTTTTTAAAGTCCGATCGACATTCTCTAGCTATAGCCCCCTAGATTAATGGTTTTTTTTTGTTCTAGATTCAAAAGTGCACCAGTGGTGCTGCGTGCCGCGGAGCCCTGGAAGCAAAACATGTCCCGGGAAGATAGCTGTGGAACCGCCATTTTGTTTTTTTTTACTGTAAAAAAATTTTATAATAAAGTTTAATGTATGCCCGATAACACCATTAAAAGTTTTTTTTTTCAAATACCTTCAATTTCGGGAGCAAAAAATTAGTGAAAAAACCTTTTTTTTTGGGCCGTTACAGTGGCCTTACCCCTTAAATTGTCTCCACACATTATCATCGTGAAACAGCTCCGCCATTGGCCGATTAACGTCGGATTTTTTTTTTCGTTTGCTTTTATATTTGAAGAATTTACTCACCGATCGTGTATAAATCGTAGTTCGTTTTTTTCACCATTTTGCCGATGTTTTGGGTCAACGTGTTGTGTCGACGTTGCTTCGTGCAAACGTTCATGCACAGCTTCAAAGCCTCGGACGCTTTTTCTACGTGTTTCTATTGATCAATGAGACATTGAACAAAAATTAATAAGTTGTTGATAAGAATGAATAAGTAAAGGTGAAAGATTTAATTATTAATTAAATTATTAATATAATTATTGAATTAATGACAAATAATTTCATACGAGAGGCCATTTTCTAGTTTTAGAAAAATAATAATCGGTTGTAATGATAATTTCTTTGCAGTTGTGAGACTTGGCCACTTCTAGGCCAGCAATATGGACATCGGCTTTTCGTCATCTTTCTGGGTCTGCATAAGTTCGAAAATGTTTAAATACCATTCAGTATCGTGTAGTTTTGTTATTCATTTTTAAATTAGTACAGAATAGTATTGAACTAGTATTCAACTTAATACAGAATAGTATTGAAACTACCAGAAGGTAATTTTACTTTCGAACGTGCGTTCCAAGTTGTCGGGAACTCCATTGGACCGCTAAATACGAATTAATTGTAATCGATAAGACATAAGACGTGAAAATGGACCTGCTTTTATTTCTCGCTGGAATGAATTAAGGAGGTTGCTCAGCTATCGCGAAATAGTAAGAATTTCCTGAAATTTATTGACGATATTTGCGAACAGGTGTTACGACTCCGTGTAAAATTTCAAATACTTCGTCTGGGTGATTGTTGAGCAATTAATTATTGAAGTTGAGGCTCTTATACACGGGCGACATAGCGAAAGCTTCATGGGAGCTCTAATACGACTGTCGCAATATAATAAAAATAGTAAGAACTGAATGGAAATAGGCGGAAAAAATTCTTGACATTTTTATGAATAATTTCAACGAAGAGTACAGCGTTTTGTCTGTCTTGTAATCGAGATATTCGTGAAATAAAACATGAAATTTCAGCTGATTCGCGTAAAACGATAAAGCGCCCTACCGCACGTGGCAACGCTGCTGGCCATTTTGAATAGGCGCCAAAATTTGAAACGCACAAACTATTGCTTCCTTGCTAGAAATTTCTTACCGCGGTTTCATAAAGAGTATTTAAATATTTTGAATCATTCGTCACAGAAGCTGCAGTGCATGTGTTTCGACATAACCTTCAAATCAATTACGCGTCGTCCCTCGACTGCACATTCATTTTCCGCATGGAGACTAGAGGTAAAGGAGCCCGAACGCAGTGTTGGAGAAATGGTCTGAAAAAGCGATGACGGCTACGACTTACACCACCTACCGCGTGGCGGCGCCTCTACTGCGGCGATACCCGAAACGCCGGGAAACGCGGTGATTCGAAATAGTTTGTCGTACATTTTTTCTATAAAATTGATGAGTTATATTGATATGCTTTTCTTCATAGTTATGAAATGTCAATAATATCAGTAATTTGTCGACTTGGAGCCGATCGATACTGCAAATGTTTTATTTTTATTCGGTGACATGAACGATTAAAGAACCATAACGCAACTTAACCCCTAATGCAACCCAACCAAATCCTAATCGCTTATTCGATTTCAAAGAGAAATATAATGGTTGAAATTGAAAATATGTATTGTTTATTAATTTTGTTCGTATTTCAACTCAAAGTATGCACATTAATCCCTCACTGCAATAGAAATTACGTCGGTTTCGAGCGTGGAAAAAAAACGTCACATATGGCGCCATAACCTCGATTTATTTAACCGGCAAATTATAATAACAAAATATTACCCCAAATATCATTGAATATGTAAAAAAATGCCTTCTCCTTAACAGTACGTTATCTTTTACGAGGCAACGAGTCACAATATTTTTCAGGAGCACTTTTTTCACTTTATACACACTTTATACACACGCGAAAGAAATACACCGCGAATAAAGACGTATAAAACGGAGATAAACCTCAGAGCTCACTTCGTTGTATGACCAACGCGAAACTTCACAGCGGTATGTTTGGAACAAGAGCGCTACCGTGGCTGAATTTCAAACTAAAAAATATCATCGCTTTTACATGTCACTTTTTCACCCATTCCGCCATATGCGTTCGGAATCCTTTACTCTAGTCTCCATGATTTTCCGACTCAACTACTTTTTTCCGCCGCTCTCCAGGTTGTACTTGCTCCAACCGTCGATTGTACTGTTTTTCGGTTTGCATTTTTCCCTTCCATCTTTTCATTTTCGCCGAACAAAAAAACAAAATTCGTGAAGGATGTTTGACAGCTACGCGCTCACGGTGTGGCGTTCGTATCTGAGCTCAGTGATACCAATTACTGAGAACTAAATTGCGCGCTTGCCACATTTCAACTTGGTTACTAACTTATTCGCGATGTAAATAAACAAAAAAAGATTAGTTACATTTCTAAACAGTCAGTTATATGCATTCCACATATTTATTACCTGAAATTTGTTTATTTTGCGTAACCGAAAATTTCATTATTCGGATACAGAATTAACACAAAATAGTATTGAAACTACAAGTATGTAGTTTTACTTTCAAGCGTTTCGAATAAAATTATTTTAAACCGGCTTCAAACTGTTCGTCGGCTATGTATTTTGATAATTCTTTTTTTATATATAGGGTGAAGTGACCTTATGTTGGCACCCCACCAGTTATTGACACTTCCCTACGTACACATTGGTCCATAAAGTGCCAATAATTGGGCGCTTAAACTGCCAATAATTGGGACCTCAAAGTGCCAATAATTAGGTCCTCACTGCTATTTTTCCTCGAAAAGTCAAAGTTGCTTTTTATTGAAACACCATAACAAAAAAATCTATCAAATCTTAACCGATATTATCTATTTTGAGAAAAAAAAATCGTTTTTTTTTCACGTCAACCGGGTGACGAAAATCAAGTAGACCGTCGAGCCCCTCACGTTCAAAGGTCCCTCGCGAGATTGTGTATAACTTCTTAAATTATTAATGTTTTTCAATGAAATTTGGTGCACAACGTTGTTAATCTACATACAAATTAATGTGCAAAAGTTTTTTCAATCATCTTACTTATTCCCAGCCCCCTGACACTGGGTACTATTTCTATGGCAATAAATTACTCGCGTGTTGTCCGGGATGTTTGATTGCGCTACAGTCCACTTCGTGGCGCTAGTAGTCATCTGCTCGGTTTCTTTTACGCATGCGCGTTCCATGCTCGATATAATAACATTTTCGAAGTATTTGGAGTTTTACGCGTTTTACGGTTGTGTTGTGACTTGTGGCTTGTGAGTAAAATAAAATCTTCAGAACATTTTAAATGTTAAAAAATCAATCCGCGATCGGTGAAGTATATTTTTGTTTACCATGCCATGCCTTCTGTATTGGGTGTAGGTTATAATTATCAAACGACGCTGAGCGGCAATTGATAATTTAAAAATTATTCAAGGGAGATAAATATATTTTTCCTCATATTTATATGTATCGATTTATTTCTTAAAATTGTCATGCTTGTTAAGAAATGGACACCCACGCATACACTTACTTCTCGGTCTCTAACTGCCAAAGAACAAATACATCTCTAGTTACATAATTTCAAACGATAAAAATAATCATATTATAATAATGATTATAATAAACATTTTCTCCATTGTTTGGTGGGTTCGGCTGATTCACAGGTTATAGGGCATGTATATAGTTATCGAGCAGGTGACTACTAGCGCCACACGTAGCAGCGATTGAAAATAAAAACGACGTACATTACGCGAGCCATGTATGACTGATGGTGACAGGGGGCTGCTTATTCCTTCAAAATGATTTTTTTTAACAAACCCTTATTCAAGCCTTAAGGGTTATCACCACTCTAGGATATTGGAAAAATCGTTTTTTTGCTTAAAAAATACTTTGGGGTCATAAAAACAATATGCAATTGGTACTATAGCGAGGTATCGATTTTTTCGCAACACCTCGGACTTCTTTCAGGCACCTCGTACAACTTTAAGGCCTTAGGCCACAGGACGGGTATAAAATCATGTGCGAATTAAAAATTAATTACACATCTGTTTATCATGAATATCAAACTGTTCGATTTTTTTTCGATTTACAAAATGGCCCACTACTCGAAACGTCTGGGAACAGCTTTTTTCCAATTGGCGTGACAAATAACTTCAACAATTTTCACTCGATTTACTTCAAGTTTAAAAGTTATGTTCCTTATTGCACTTCGCAGAGAAGTACGCACGGAATTTCTGATTAATCGAAAAATTTTCATTTTATGAGCAGTCTATGAGCAGCTATAACGAAATTTTTCACTGAAAATCCATTTCTTAAGTTCAAATACCTACAACTTTTGAATAAAACAATATTTTTCAAATTCCGTACGTACTTTTCTAGGTATTCTAATGTAGATTGACGAGAATTTTTGTTTTTTGTTCTAGGTAAAAAATTGTGGATGCTAAATGTCACGCCGCGGAGCGCCGAAAAAAAGATAAAAGAAAATATTAGTAGTCGGCCATTTTGTACATCGAAAAAAATAGATATTTTTTCTAACAGCTTGATATTCATACTAAATAGATGTGTAATTGATTTTATGAGTGAATCACGTTTTCATACGAAAAAAAAAATTGTTAAATTCGCACATGATTTTATACCCGTTACTGTAGCCTAAGGCCTTAAGGGACAACACCACTGTGACGGCTTCAAAAAATCGATTTTTTGAAAACCATCTACAAAAATCTAAAATACATTTAAGATTAAGATGCCGTTGGACCCAGGTCGAAAAAATAATTATTTTCGGAGATATTGAATATTTTGTGGAGCGGTGCAGCGCTCCGTGACGTTCGGGGTCCCGCGCCTCACGGTCGGCAGGTATACCGGGCCTTTCCCAGGTCCTGCGGGTCTTTCCCAGGTATTTTTTTGTCTCCCTTCACAAAAACCGGCTATTGTTATAAATACAGTTTCGAAAAAAAGCCATAGGTGGCGATAATTGAAAAATTTTCAAGTCGTCAATCGTCAATCGTCGATATTGCAGCTGATATCGCGGTATTATTATTCAATGATGGCCTGAGAAGCCTCATGAAAGTTTTGGAGACGTTGGGTATAACTATCGGCCCAAATTGTTTCAATTTTTGCGTTGAAACCGACGCAGCGCGGATCGAGCTGGCGGAACGCTCGCTCACAGACGCTGCAAAAGAGGCAAGAAGAGCCTCTACAAGTTCGAGAAAAGATGCTACGGACAATGATTTGCTTCTTGAAGGCCAGCTATATGGTGCCGGCATCGCTGATTAAAGGTAAAAAATTTTTTTTCCAATTTATCGCATAAATTAACAAACCTAAAACTTTGAACGTGTTTTTCTCAAAACCACTTTTTTGAGTGCGGCACGCAGCAGAATTCGAGCAATTTTTATCCGATCGACTTCAAATTTGGACTGCATCAATAAAACTAGATTATCTAAAGAAGTACATAGGATTTTTTCGATATCTCAATAATAAAAAAAGTTATAGCCTATTTTCGACGAGAAATTTTGCTCGAAAATCGTCCTTTAATTTCAAAAGCGTGCCTATTTTTAAAAAATCAATATTTTTTCAAATCCCTATGTACTTCTCTTCAAAATATCATATTATTAACGAAAACACTCGGTATTTTTTTTTCAGATCGACTTTGAAGAGAGTTCTGCTGCGTGCCGCGAACCACTGCAGAGGCAACAGTACCTGACGCGGGAGCTTCCCCAGCGTCACCATGGGGCGTAAAAAATTTGATATTTTTTTTTTATGTATCTTCAATAAACAACGAACAAAACAAAAAAATTTTTTTTCGAATATCTCTTTTTTTCCCACAAAAAAAAATTCTTGAAAAATGGCAAAAAAGCAGGGTGTCACAGTGGTGTTGTCCCTTAAACGCGTTTTTCTCGAAACCACTTTTTTCAAACTGGGAGGACGGATTACTCGAACTCCTTTGCATGGAACGATTTGAAATTTTGACAGTAGCTTCACAATTACATTCTCTATGGGAGTACGTAGCCGTTTTTTAAATTAAATGTAAACTTTTTTTATCAACAATTTACTGCTTATTTTTTTTGCCAAAAAATCGATTTATTTCTTTCAAAGTGCGCGATTTTTGCAAAATTAGATGAAAAAAATCCCTATCTAGTTCCATAGGATATATAGATTATGTTTTTTTGGTTTTTGTTCCAGGTCTTGTACTTTACGAGAAAACCGTCCTCCAGTGAAGCTATTTGTAAAAAAAACACGTTTTTCAAGATGGACTCTGGCGCCGCCATTTTGTATGAAAATTATAATAGAATTTTTTTGTTATACTTTAATATGTGTTAAATAAACCCTCTCAAAAACAATAGTATTAGGTATAGTATATAGTAAAGTTAGGCCTTATTTTCTACCTCTAGAGTGGTTTTATTCCTTAACAAAAATCTCGACAGAAGCGAATATCGATATTTTCAATCAAAAACAAGTAATTCGATATCGCTTGATGAGTTTCCAACCGTGAGTTCTCGCACAACGCGGAACAAGGCTACGCGATTCTCTAACTCGATTCATTACGCCTCTCCTCGGGCCGGACGATCCCTGTGGACCGGAACCACTCCTACCCAAGTCCCTCACACTTTTCGAGCGAGACGAGCCGTTTCAACGTCCCTGAAGTTACCATCGTTCGAATGCAACCATCTTTTAAAGTGTGGGATGCAGTCAGAATTAAAAAAAAATCGTTTTTTTACATTTTCTTGAAGTATGATGTTTCGAAAATATTCCCTGAAATTTTCAAACAAACGATAATACCCGGGAAGGCATAATGCTTCGAAGACAACAACAAATTGATATTTTGGAAGCTTCCACATCGGCAGAAGCCCTACTGTATTGGGCCAGGAATTGATGATTCGATGTAAGTAATTTTTCAATTAGTATTTCTATACATAAATCAAGTGTAAAATTGGAAAATTCTTTGAGAAATTTTCAAAAATGTATTACTCGAAAACTATGAACTTTATCAAAATTTTATAAGAAATACTTTCGTTTTAAAATTGCCCAAAATGTTAAAAAAAAATAATTCATCCCGAAAAACTTTAATTTTTTGAAAAATTGTTTTAACAATTGGCTGTAAACAATTGAATGCTCGACTTTTCGGCAAAAAATTGTGATACTCGGATTCAGCGGATCAAAATACATAAAAAAAACGTTTAGCTTCATCCATCGAGCTCAAAATTTTACGAAAATATAATACCCTTTCCACATCGAAAAACTTTAAGGCAGGATTCTACTTTGAAACTTTGAAACTTTGAAATTGGATGAAAACACCCACCTGGAACACGTCGAAGGCATATTATATGGCCCAGGCATCGCTGATTGAGGGTAAGATAATTTTTTCTACGATTTATCACTCACCAAAACTTTAAACGCGTTTTTCTCGAAACGACATTTTCAAGTACCGTGGTCGTGATAACTCAAAAAGTACTGAACCGATCCTTATGAAATTTGCAACACATATTCTATATGTGTGTGCCAACCGACCTAACTACAATCAACTTAAAATTTTGATTAGAACTATTTTTTTATTGCAAAAAAAGACACCAAAAAACGCATTTTTTTCGTATTTTAGCCGCCATTTTGTTAATTTTGCACGTATATAAAATATTCTAGTTAGGTCGGTTCCTGAAGACACACTGAACATGAAACTATTTGATTTTTTTTGTTTCAGACCATCCGTCGGGAAGATTTCACGACCACGGCAACGGTACCTGCTTTTCGAGGCGTTGGCTTTAAACATATTTTACGTGTACAAAAAATGAATAAAATACATTAAATTTTTTTTTTTTATGTACTTAAAGAGTGTATTTATTGAACAGTTTAAACCCCATATCGATATCTTTAATAGTATTCTCAGAAAAAATTCACGAAAATAGCGTTTTTTTCATGGTTTCAAAGTAGAATCCTGCCTTAAACGCGTTTTTCTTGAAACTATGTTTTTCAAGTCGGTGACCACTATAATTCAAAAACCACTCGATGGATTTTGATGAAATTTGGTGTGCTTATCGATAGCATGAAAAACTAGTCCTCAATCGAAGGTTTTTCATTTTTGTTGAAAATTTCAATTTTTTTAACAAAAAACGAGCGATTTTTTGGTCGAAAATCAAAAGTTATCTGTCGGAAGCCGCCATTTTGTTAATTAAAAAAAAAGCTTGGATTAAGGACTAGATTTATTATTAACCTAATGATTTTTTTTTGGCTTTTTATTTCAGATGATCTAGTAAAATTTTATGAAGGTCACCGCAAAGCACTATATGCCGAATGGCAATGTTTTCATAAATAATAAATATTTTTCTTTGAAAATTTTTACAAGTCAAGTTGAAATATAACATAAAAATTTTGTGTAACCACTTTTGTAAAACAAACTGAATTACTATTTTTTTAAAAATATAGAAAATGCTCGTTTTTTCACGCCTCTGACTGCATCTCAGCCCTCAGTCCATTTTTTAAATTCCTATCTCCTTATTTTTCATCATCCAACTACTCATTAACTCGCTTATTTTACTTTCACCTATTTTTTCATTATCCAAATATTTTTTTCCATTCTCCATTCTAGATCCCCAAATAAGGACAAAAAAAAGTTGACAAAGAAAGAAACAATCTCCTCAAAATAAAATATATCCCAGAACTTTGGACAACAGTCGTCAAAAATCCATTTCCATCGCACTCCAAGGAGCTTCGACCCCATCCTCTCCATACCTGCTCGAAGGTCAGTATGGCCTCCAAAAAAGCGAAAACGCTGTTGCCCAAGGAATGATACATGCTGCTGTCCGCCCATGGCTTCAGTATGTTTTTCGCCTGCTCGAAATCATTGTTGAAAAAGCAATCGCTGGCTCTTTTCGCTTCGGCGATCGCCGTAGTCAAGTCCATTGTGGTCGGCCTGGAAAAAGAAAAAGAGCGGTGAAGAGCGTCTTATCTTGGCGATTACTCGTTCGCCTCCAACAATTGCGATAACGGAGCTTCTCGATTCTGGCAACTCACGCGGGAATATCCTCCTGCGCATCTTGGAACTGCAACAATCGACACAGCATTTATTGCCTCGAATTTCAACACGAGCGTGAGATAATAATCGCAAAGGCTCTTGGTCGACGAGAGTTTACTCACCTCGTCCTCTCCTTCCACGTCGGACATTTTGAACGGGCGGTCGGGCGAGCGGGACAATTAATCTGTAGTGAGGAAAAAAATAATTGAATAATGAAACAATAATTAATAAATAATTCATTAATTATTCATCAATAAGTAATTCACAATTAAGGGAGACTTTGTCCCGGATTGAGCAGCGGGAGATGTTAGCGGCTCAACACCCGAGTAAAAATGAATATATATAATCATATATAATTGTATATTAATTGATCATATACAATTGTATACAAAAATTGGCCCGATTGAATTGTATATATTTGTATATAAACGTATCGATTTGTATATAAACAATTCTATCGGGCCAATTTTTGTATACAATTGTATATGATCAATTAATATACAATTATATATGATTATATATATATATAATCATATATAATTGTATATGATCAATTAATATACAATTATATATGATTTTATATATATATATATATATATATATATATATATATATATATATATAATCATATACAATTGTATACAAAAATTGGCCCGATAGAATTGTTTATATACAAATCGATACGTTTATATACAAATATATACAATTCTATCGGGCCAATTTTTGTATACAATTGTATACGATTATATATGATACAATTATATATGATTTATTATTGTACATACATATATTGTATACAATTATATATGATTATATATATTCATTTCTACTCGGGTAGTATCTCCATATATCATTATATACAGAAATATGTATAATTTTATCAAATCAAATTTGATGGAAGTACATTTATATCGGATTATATATACGAATGTATAGAGTCATATACAATTATATATAAACCTATATAAATATATATGATTGTATATCATTTTTATATAATTGTATCCAAGTATATACAATCATTTTTACTCGGGCATCAGCAGCTAGAAGAAGAGGAGGGATGCCTCTATGGACCAGGCATTGCCGATTAGCGGTAACTATAAACATATTTGTGTAAGCACATTGCAAAACTTTAAACGCGTTTTTCTCGAAAACACGTTTTTAAAAATGGCTGACATTCGCCTGACCGCTGTAATTAACATATCGACGTGAAATTTGGAGAGCATACTCAGAAAATATGTCTTCACGGAATGACGGATCGTTTTTTCGATAGATACATTTTTGCATTTATTATTTATCTTTTTATGCGAAAAAAAACGCGAAAATTCGATTTTTTTTTAAATTGCCGCCATTTTCCGAAATTTGTACTAAACGAAAAACCCATCCGTCATTCCATGACCAAAGGGTCACAGATTGATAATATGCTTTGAATTTTTGTTTCAGATCAACAAAGAGGGGGCAGCGATGTCAGCCGTTTACCTCCCGCGATTTGAGGACCTGTTTTCGCGGAGCTGCAACGGCCGCCATTTTGTTTTGTTTTTTTCCAAAAAAAAAATTTTTTTAACGTTCTGTATATCATGAATAAAAGCAAGAAAAAACCGCACTCAAAAAGCTTTACTCGTTTCCTTTAAAAAAATAAAATGTAAACACCTGACATATGGCACTCCAAGGACAAAGTCTCCCTTGTGGCCTTAGGCCACAGTAACGGGTATAAAATCATGTGCGAATTTGACAATTTTTTTTCGTATGAAAAAGTGATTCAGCCGTAAAGTTAATTACACATCTATTTAGTATGAATATCAAGCTGTTGGAATTTTTTTTTTCGTTGTACAAAATGGCCGACAACTAATATTTTTTTTGTTATCTTTTTTTTAGGCGCTCCGCGGCGTGACATTTAGCATCCACAATTTTTAACCTAGAGCAAGAAACAAAAATTCTCGTCAATCTCCATTAGAATACCTAGAGAAGTACGTACGGAATTTTAAAAATATTGTTTTATTCAAAAGTTGTAGGTATTCGAACTTGAGAAATGAATTTTCAGTGACAAATTTCGTCATAACTGCTCACAAACTGCTCATAAAATGAAAAGTTTTCGATTAATCAGAAATTCCGTACGTACTTCTCTGCGAAATGCAATTAGGAACATAACTTTTAAATTTGAAGTAAATCGAGTGAAAGTTGTTGAAGTTATTTGTCACGCCAATTGGAAAAAAACTGTTTCGAGAAGTTTCGAGTAGGCGGTCATTGTGTACATGGAAAAAAAAGTATATATTTTTTAACAGCTTGATATTCATACTAAACAGATGTGTAATTAATGTTATGACTGAATCATTTTTTCATACGAAAAAAAATTGTTAAATTCGCACATGATTTTATACCCGTTACTGTGGCCTAAGGCCTTAATCAATTCTTAATGGGTTACTAATGATATATTAATTAGTTATTAATTAATAGTTAATTGATAATTAATCAATCATTGTTAATACATTTGCAACGATCAAAAAATCGATTTCTCTTTTTTTTCTCTAACCGATAGAACTATATATGTAGAATATTTTCCTAAAGTTTCAAAGCGAAATTCGAAAAACTTCAAACGTTGCACCCCGTCAACGCTGCGCCTCACCGCTCGGATTCGGCGCGGGCGTGAACTTCAAACGCGTTTTTTCTCAAAACTGCATTATCGAAATTGGCGTGCAGGATTACTCAAAAACTATTAAGCCGATTGAGTTGAAACTTGGTAGAAATATTGATAATATTGGTACCTTCTACTTGACGAGACTTGTTTTTGAAAAATTGAAAAAAAAAAACTATTTTTTTGATCCACATTTTACAGAAATGTTGTGTGAAATGTTGATTTTTTTTTTCGTAAATGCGTGCCATTTTGTTAAATTTGCATTTTTTTCATTTTAATTACCGTCACATAGAAACTATACATGCTCTACATGAAAAAATGTTTGAACTTTTTTGCAAATCAAAGTCTACGGGAAGCTAGACTGCACGCCGATTCCCAACTCCCGCAGCGACCTTGCTGTAACACTCGGCCACAGCTCCGTCACTTTGATGATGAATTAATTTTGAAAAATTGTTTTGTATACTTAAATATACTATTAAAGTATACCTTAAGTTTGATAATTGTAGAATAATTATTTCTTAGTTTAAAAAGTCTCTCAATATTGCTTATTTTTTTCCTGTCTAAATGTATATCCCGCCTTAATTAACCATTAATAACTAATTCATGATAAATTCATAACTAATTACTACTCCATTAAAAGTTAATTAATACACCATTAAGAATTGATGAATTATTCATGCATTATCAATTAATAAGTAATAAATTAATGCTGAATTACTTATGATTTTTCAGTTAATTATTAATTCATTCTTAATTAATTCTTAGTTAATCATTGATGAATTCTTAATGTATTCGTCATTAGTTCTTAATTAACTGTTAATCAATCCGTGATTGACTATTAATTAATGCTTAATTAACTATTAATTAAGTCTTAGTCAATTACTAATCAAGTCTTCGTTAATTCTTAAGAATTGATAAATAATTGATTGCGGATTAATGCATAATCACCTAGAAATTAATTTGTAATTAATTAAGATATCATAAACAATTAACTAAGAATTGATGAATTATTCATGCATTATCAATTAATAAGTAATAAATTAATGCTGTATTACTTATGAATTTTCAGTTAATTGTTAATTCTTAATTAATTAATTCTTAGTTAATAATTGATGAATTCTTAATGTATTCTTCATTAGTTCTTAATTAACTGTTAATCAATCCTTGATTGACTATTAATTAATGCTTAATTAACTATTAATTAAATCTTAGTCAATTACTAATCAATTCTTAGTTAATTCTTAAGAATTGATAAATAATTGATAAATAATTGATTAATGCACAATCACCTAGAAATTAATTTGTAATTAATTAAAATATCATAAACAATTAACTAAGAATTGATGAATTATTCATGCATTATCAATTAATAAGTAATAAATTAATGCTGAATTACTTATGAATTTTCAGATAATTATTAATTCTTAATTAATTAATTCATAGTTAATAATTGATGAATTCTTAATGTATTCTTCATTAGTTCTTAATTAACTGTTAATCAATCCTTGATTGACTATCAATTAATGCTTAATTAACTATTAATTTAGTCTTAGTTAATTACTAATCAATTCTTGGTTAATTATTAATTAATTACTGATTGATTAGAAAAAAAATCGAAGCTCTCCATCTCGTAGAGAAATGACTAAAATTTCGTCACGGTCGCGATTTTTCTCAAGTGTTAGCGCTGCGCGCATCGGTGGGTGAAAGTTTCGCAGGATGGATTTCTAAACCGAGCTCGGTTAAGATTTTAGGTCACTGGTCCTCGTTACTCTGGCTATTTCGATGTTAAGAGCGCGAAGATACGAGAGAAATATGGCGACGTCAGTGGACACCGCGGCTCCGTGGATCGCGCGTGTCAAGCAGCCTTGGCGCGAGCCAATACTCGGATGGGTGACCGCAGTCGGTCTCGCGCCCCGACTACCGAGCGGGGGACGTCAGTTTTCACCGGTCTCCGGATGGCGACACGCAACCGGAAACTCAGTGCATGTATACAGACGCCTGTATCGCAGGTTTTCCACAGTTTCCCTGTGCCCTCGTGCGACACGCGATCACGGCAGTGCGGTGGGGAAACGAGGGAAACTTTTATCGAACCACATCAAGGTTTGATAAAAGTTCGACCTCAATGTCCGCGAAGTTGCCGTGTCTCGGCAACACTTAATATTAATTAATGGTAATAGTAAAAAAAAACTCGTGACGTAAATATAAATAGGCATAATTGGTAAATTCCTCAAAATTTGATTTTGAGTTTTGCACTGTCGTGCAGTTTTTTAAAATAATAATCATCGATAATGTTTTGTTCTTAGAGAAAAATATTTCTTACAAAAGTTGTAGCCTATAAAAACATTGATCTTTTATGTTCCATACAGGTTTTGTCTAAAACCATTCTGTTTTGAGAAAAATGAGATAATGCTCCGATAAGTACATTTTGCTTAACCCAAACAAACCCAAACAAAAAAGCAAAAAATAAAAAAGGTTAAAATTAAATTTAAAAAAAAAGAAAAACAAATATAAAATACAAAAAAATACAAACAAAACAAAAAATAATATAAAATATTAAAAAAATAAAAAAATAAACATGCACTTTAAGTACTAAACTCCAACCTTTCCGCGGTAGAGCGCGTAGGTAGATAATATCGTAACTAATGGAGTTTTGCAAAATGTGCTTATTGAAGCATTATCCCATTTTTCTCGAAAAATAATGGTTTTAGACAAAAACTGCATAGAACATAAAAGATTAATCTTTTTGTAGGCTACAACTTTTGTCGGAATTATTTTTCTCTACGATCAACATTTATTGAAATAAAATAGAAAGACTTTTTGCAAATCAGTTTTTGTGAGTTTTAACCTTGAAAATCAAATTTGCGGGTATTTTTACTATCATATTCGTGATCAGCGAGTCGAAGTACATGGGTACACGGAATTCCGAATTAATCGGTGGTATAGACTTTTCGGAAGTACACCATATTTTATGACAAATTAGAATCCACAAAATAAATATATACCTTGTATGCATTTTAGAGGTTCATTGAAAAACAAATTCATAAATCGTTATTTGACTCAACTAGACCGCTCCAAATTCATTAACGGCGGGGTAAAGTTAATTCGGCGAAAAAAAGGCATGTTTTTAAGATTTTTTTTTTGGCGTGACGAATAGTGTTCGTTTATTGAAAAATTTACATATAATAAAGTAACATTTGAACAACATTCTCCTAAATTTGCATTGCAAAATATTCAAAATTGAGCGAGTGAAAATTAAACCCCGGAGGCGCCTCGAAAAAAAGTTGGTTTGCGGTGTGCACCATAACTCGCAACAGAATCATTTGAAACAAAAAAATCAAGATGCATTTGTTAAAGGAGATGATGATTCTCGAGGTAATGACGGGAGGATTTTTTTTTTTTCGATTTTTCGATTTTTCGTAGCACTTGGGAGCCAAAAACCCGATTTTCGCTAAAAAAATCGGCTAATTTGTTGTTGAAAAATTAGTAATTATTAAAAAAAAACAAAAAAGCTCTCGACAATACCTGGTGAATTATGTGAAGAAGTATTGTGCAAAATTTCAAAGCGATTGGTCCAGTAGATTTTGAGTTATCGTGCACACGGACTTCAAATATGACAAGTCTCAGAAAAACGGTTTGAAAAACGCAGAAGAGAAGAGAACGGTATGGAGCAATAGACGCTCAAATACTCATAACTTCGTCAATTTTACTCCGATCGACTTGAAATTTTAACACAATATTCTTGATATATTATGCATTCATTTAAAAAATGAAAAAAAAATGAAAAAAAAAAAAATTTTAAATATTTTACCCCGCCCTTAACAGGTTACATCTACCTAGGTTGGTTAAAATGGGCATTTTCAAAAAATATTTTTTTTCGATAGTATCACCTTGTAGGTATATGCCGTGAAAATTTTATTGAAATATTCTTAAAATTAAATGAGCTACAACTTCTAACAGTCGCTAACAGTTCAAACTCTGTTTTCAAAGTCGGTGGACATGATATCTCGAGAACCACTGGATGGATTGTTTCCAAATTTACAGGAGATACGATGAAAAACATTCAAAGGTCGTTGACGATCTCACTTTTTTTAAATCGATTTTTATTTTTCTACAGTTACGTAAAAATGACGACTTTTCTCAAAGATTTTGTATGCTCGAGTTTCAATTCGTCGCCACGTGGTTAAAAAACATGATTTAAAAAATCGACGATCGTCAACGACTCGTATTTATTGTTAGCTTTAATAATCCGTTTGGTTTTTAGATTTCAGATGGATCGTTTAAGCTGGAGAGTGTCCACCGCCAAACGTCGCGACAAAAATCTCATCTGCCGGTGGCCATGTTTATGTTATTTTCTGTATTTTTTGGTCATATTTTTTAAGGCTCTCAATATATGTATCTTTGTATTTAAAAAAATGCGTTTCTCTTTCACCAACCGCTTTCCAGAAAAAAATTCGAAATTTGACAATTTTTCGGGCCTCCAGATAGACGTAGAATTTATAATTTCATAAGTACATTTGCAAATAGAGGCTATTAAATTTCCCTGCAACAACAGGCGGCATATTTTGTATACTTTATATACTCGTCTTTTTATTCTTCTTTTCTTTTTTCTTTAACAATATTCTGGTCTTTTCAATGACTTCTAAAATGAATTGTATTACAAATTCCGTTGATTTTATTCACATTTTCGGTCTCAATTTTTGTTCGGAACAAAGCAATGATAATCAGTACGTGTAGGCAAGATAAGATTTAGCTGGATATAAAATCGTGTAGCACTCGTGAATGAGCATATTTCTTACACACGGATATTGCATCGAAATTAAATGAAAAACATCGATAGGGTGCAGATTAAAATTGTTAGCTATTCGGAGATTATAAAAATTCTTAGGGTAGGTTAATACACTTTGTAAAATCGATTTCTTTTTGTCGTTGCGTGTTCCAAGGAATTATCGGTGAACAAATTGTCGGAGAATTTCAATCGGAGCAACAAATCAAGTGAATTGTAAATTCTGTGCGTTTTAATTGAGCATCGATAGGGAAAATTTATTGCACTGTTTAAACTATCCTAGAAAATTATAATAATTGATTCGATTAATTAATGAGCGAAATGTCTACATGACAATAAACAATTTCTAATATACGATAATAATAAGTAATCAATGTAATTAATCGTTAATATAATTAATAACTATTACACGAGTATTATCATTCGTATTGTATTTGCATTATACGAGTATTATTACTTTCCTCACACGACGTTAAGTTTGCAGTTTAGGAATGCAACCAAAATGCATTCTCTTTAATTGCTTAAAAGTTTCCTGGCCGATTTACGCTACGAAAACTACTCAAACGTTTTCATTTATTCTTATAAAAAATCTCCGACCTCATTTTGCAAAAATGATTTTGTACGATATAAAAAAAAAAATATCAAATGTTTGCATCATATCGTTCCAACGATGCAAACTTCCGGCCTGATTCTTCACGTATTAAAATAATTTTTTTTTCTAGCAGTAATCGAGCTACAAAATTACGGAAATGGTATGCTGAATAATCCAATTTTGAATTTAAAAAATAATTCCTTTTGTTTCGTTCAGTTATAATCATTAACAATTAAAATTACTGCCTATAAATAACCGTTTATAAATATAGAGCCATAATTAATAATTATCTTAATTAATTGTATTAATACCAATATCTATTATGAGAGGATTCTCATTTTTCTGTCATACTACATTTTTAAATATCTGCTTACTATGATTTTTTTCTCGATGAATCATCGAGCTATAAATTTGCACAAATGGTATACTAAAAAATCAAATTTTTTAATAGAACAATAATTTCTTCTATTTTGTCCAGTTTTAATAAATAATGATTTCTTCTATTTCATCCAATTTTAGTGAATAATAATTTCTTTTATTTCGTCCAATTTCGTGATATTAAAGTTTGCATCCTTGGAATGCAATGAAATGTTTTTTTTTTCTAATTGCAAATATTTCTCTGGCAGCTAAAAACTTCATGGCCGCATTCCAAAAATGTAAACTTCAACAGCAACTTCAACAGCATATTAATAAATAATATTTTCTTCTGTTTCTCCTAATGTTAAAAATCACAATTAAAACTACTGCACAACAATACCGAATTATTAATATAAAACAATAATCACCACTAATTATTAACTATTGTAAGAACTTTTTTTCATACTAAATTGAAAAATGTTTTTTGTTCTTAAATTTGAATTTTAATTTAAATTTAAGATAAAATTTAAATTTTTAATTAATGTTGTCAAATTTTTATTTAAAAAATGTTAAAACAGAAAAAGCCCGTTTAAATAAAACAATACTTTCTATAATTATAATAATTAATGCTCTTCTTTAATTATATTATTATAATTAAATAATTAAAGAATTAATACTCTTCTTTAATTATAATAATTAATGAATAAGATTACTGCACAACATGACCAAAAAAATATTGTTTTTTTATTAACCCTTGTAGGATTGTATTTTTTCAAATTTTCAAATTGTTTCGGTTTATTTAGTTTAGTTTAATTAGTTAGGTTTAATTAATCAATAATGCTTAATATACAACAATAATCAATAATTCATCAAACTAAAGCAAGTACGACATTTTTTCAATCCAACCATAATTAATATATTTCAACTCACGTAAACCCAAGCAAATTAGCAATTTTAAAAAATCAAAACTTTCGGCAAGGATTAATTTTTAAAAAAACCAATAATTCATTATTTATTGTCCAAAAACTACAAAAACCTCCGATATTTGCGCCTCCCTTTTATTTATTGCCCGCAGCTCATTGCCATTTTCGCCATTTACTTTTAACCTCTTTCAAATGTCACCAGCACTGCGACTTTTTTTCGCGCGTCATCAATTACACAAACCAGGTACAAACTTTTCGCGTAATGAATAAAACAAAACCAGCAAAAAAAACTTCCTTGCGCAACAAATGCACAAAAAGCCGTACCCAAAAAGAAGAAAAACCGGAAACAAATTGCCGTTAATTATACGATATTTTACGTACCGAGGAATTTCGCGAGAAATGCAAAAATACTCACGAACGTTGCGGGCAAAGCGAACGAAAAAAAAAAAAAAAAATTATTACGATGAGATGTGTATGACAAGAAACGTCTCGGCTTTAACGAAACGTGCGATCAACGTTCGACAAGAGTTTTACGAAACGAGACTTACAAGGTCTCGAGATAGAATAATTGAATTAGAGCGCGTTTTTGTACGACGGAGCGAGGTGTATTTATCAGCCGTGCGTTTCTTCAATCGCTCAAGACGAGAGAGTAACGGGATATATATATATATATAGGCATATTCGCACTGGCTATAGTAACGTAGTAAAAATCCAAATAAAAGTCTCGTAAGACCTCGTTTCCCGCTGGAAGGGGCGCAAAAATAAAAGACTCTCATATTTTCTCTCGAAACGAAAGTCTCGCGATCTCATTGACCGTGAAAACATCGCGGCGCTCTACTATCGAGAAAATACGCGTCTTTTTCCAACGAGTACGAGAACGAAAAAAAGAAAAACAACGTTACTCTCGAAGAGTTCAACGGCCTGGATCATTGAATCTGGGGGATCGCGTGGTCGCGTGTGAGAAAAACGCTCACCTGTCAACCGTCGAACATCGGACTTGCAGTATTCATTGATTGTCACGATGAAAAAGAAACGCGATTATCCCTGCTGGATTCAAAGGGCTCGCATCGTGCCGACGAACGCAAAAACGCGAAATTTGGAAACGTTTTTTTTTTTGGCGCTCCAACGAAGAAATTTGAAAAGATGAGCGGAATTTTACCGCTGCGAGACGGGGGATATGCGTGTGAGGGGCTTGTAAGAGTTCACAAGCATAAAACGAACGCGACCGCACGCGATCATCGACTGGCTACTGACAAGCAAAGGAACAAACAAGTCGCGCCCCCCCCTCCCTCTCCAACGCGCCGCGGCGGAACTGCGCGCGCATCGCCCGCGATGTATCGTGCAGGGTGCAAACGCGATCGCACGCTCGCGTGTTTTCCACGCGAGCTTATTTATGTTGATATTATAACGGGTCCTATTTATATTCGAATTTAGCTGTTGAATGAAATGATTTTCGGGGAAATTCTTTTATCCAGAGAGCTGTTTCGAGTGTAGGAATACTTCTTTTTACTCTCTGTATAATTGCGAGCGGCCTCTCCGCTGAGGGTTCAGACCACGGTCTTACATACAGGTCTTGAAACTCTGGTGGTGGGGGTATGTCATCGGTTTGAAGCACCGGCCGTTTCGCGTAGTGACCACGAGTGTCGCTGCGATAGAGTGATTCAGGCTGTGCGAGAGAGATGGAAATCGATTGTTGACTCATAGGAAACTAACCTAACTGTATAATTGGTTGGTGAAGGCAAATTATGATATTCAATGTCAAAAATGCATGATGGACCTAAATACTATTGAAAATAACCTTATTGTAAACCTGAAAAAACCAAAAGACTATAGTTATCCAAGTGGGTACAATGAATATGAATGTTTATGTAGGTGTCAATGTGAGCTCGTGTTGGTCGAGGGGCTCGGTGCAAGCTTCGTAATGCTGCTTTCAGGGGTTCGATCCCTGTGCGCTCGGTTTTTTAAAAACATGGATTAGCTTTTATAAAACAAATAGGCTTTACACGTTGTTTGAATTGGCCGGAAAATAAGTGGCAACTATTCCAGACCGAAGTGGAATCTAGACCGAAACACATGCAGGATGTGTTTCTTTGAAAATGAAACAAATACTTAAGAAACAGTGCTTCTTTTGCAATTCTTTATTTCCTCTTCGAAAAATTTTAATGTATGTCCCAAGAAACATTTTCAATAATCTTTACTTTGCAGTTTCGAAACGGTTTGCGTTCGTGAATTTAAAAAAAAAACACCTCTTTTCCGATCTTTAAGCGAAGGACTATCGAGTAGGATAAATGAAAATAATTTACTAACTTTGTTTTATGTTTTCCAGCCTGGAAAGTATTTATTGTAAAGATCCCAATAATTTTGCATTTTTTTCAGGTTCCCGGCTCCAACGCGAAAAAAATAATTTCAATAATTTCATAAATTGCAGGTTTTATTGTCGTTAAAAAATAGATTTTTTTTTCAACATCACCGTTTTTACAAGCTTACAAGTAGAGCACGTCGCGTGTGGTCGCGTGAATCAGCGGTTATGTTTCGGTTTTGTTTACTTTTGAAATCTTTTTCCGTCTCTCTCACACAGCCTGCATCACTCTACAGCAGCAATCCTCGTGGTCACGAGTTGAAACAGTCGGTGCTTCAATAAGAGGCCATCCCCCACCCCTGAAATTTTGAACGAGTTTCAAGACCTGTATGTAAAACCGTGGTTCAGGCGCTCGCGTCACTTCACGCCGGCGTGAACGCAACGGAACTATGTTTATGGCGTTTAGGGCACGGTCTTACATACAGGTCTGGAAACGAAGCCAGATTTCAATGGAGTCGCGAGGCACCGTTACGAGCTTCACTTTTCATTCCGCTCGTCGTCACTGCCCTCGCTACTATCGGCGAGTACCTCCCACTCACGGTCTTGTGTGATCTCTCCCTTCGCCCCTTGCCTTGTCTTAGTCCGTGCCCCGTGCCATTTATTACTCCATTTTTTTATGACAACGTTCTCGATAACCTCTGTTTGCGTCAACGAGCATT
Organism: Ophion obscuratus; assembly: GCA_964007375.1. Taxonomy (NCBI): domain Eukaryota; kingdom Metazoa; phylum Arthropoda; class Insecta; order Hymenoptera; family Ichneumonidae; genus Ophion; species Ophion obscuratus. The sequence continues at coordinate 5,828,948 of OZ023314.1, read as the reverse complement.
TGTATCTTGAAAAATATTCATAAAGCTGGCGAAGGTGGACCGTTGTTGCAGGGCTTTCTAAACTGACGAACCAATAAATGTATTTGTATATTCAACATTCCATGTGTTGCGTATTTTTTTACTTTCGTCATCGAAAGAAACTCGGAATAAAATTCGAATAAAAATCCATTTTACTCGAAAAAGGTAAGTGTTTTTATTTATTTTTTAAATTTTTATATTGGTCTTCTTCCAGCCATACAGGATCTTCCCCTTTTTACAAGCCCCACTTCTATTCTCTTTCACAATCCCCCGTCCTTATTCCACAATTCTTTCTCATCTACCTCTATTCCCCCTTCGCCCCCCACGAAAAAGGTAATGTGCGTTTCGGATCATCGAGAAGAGTGAGAGAGACGGACGGAAGCTGTTCTGTCCTTGTCGCACACGTACACGCCGATAGCAATGCCACGTAGTGGCGAAAATTGGAAACAAACGTGGGTTCGTTAACGGCGCCTACCCCCACCACGGTCGTTTCCAGACCTGTATGTAAGACCGTGGTTCAGACCACGGTCTTACATACAGGTCTGGAAACTCGATGAAATTCGGGTGGTGGGGGTGGTTCCACTATTGAAACAGAAATCGTGGTGTCGCTAGTATCGAGGAGTCAGTTTTGACAGCGAACACATTACCTGTATATGGTCGTCGAGTAACCGCAAAGTAAAGCCGAAGTCCAGCGTAGTACCGGAGTGCAATAAGGCTTACAGAAGCCTAAAAGTGAAACTATCAATGTTTTGCATCTATATAAACTGCTGTCAGTATATAGCGTGATTAAGCCTCAAAAATATGGTAATTGTACCATTACAGAACGACCTGAGCCACAGATTTTGATATCACCAAAGAACCGATATTACATGGAACTCCACGGCCCGTGTTAATATTTGGCAGAAAAAATGTAGTTAGTATTTCCGCCGGTAGACTGCGCGGCGATGTATCGGTGTGCCACACACAATGATAGAGGTTCAAGGCACGCCTCTCGCGTTTGTCTCTCGCGTATGCCTATCGGGCTGTAGCGCTGTCCCGCTTGTATTAATGATCCACGGACCGAGCAAGCTTTGGGCGGTTCGGTAGGAGACAGCGCATCATTTAAAATCACGTTGAGATATTTCTGTCGCGGACGGCCGCATTTGGGGGGGGGGGGGGGGGGGTACAAGGGGGGCCCTACTGAATCAGTGATAAATTATAAGGGCGCTTAGTAAAAAATAAGTCACAATCCATTATTATACCCAACAATAAACTGGAATAAAAAAGTTTGCGCAAATTTTGTAGATTCAGACGTTTTTGCATTTTTCCTGAAAGGTTGCGGCTACGAAATTTTATCTTAAATATTTCCTTTAAGCATTCGGTCCCCCCCCCCCTTTTTTATTGTCGTTACGGGATAAACTCCCGAAAAGCTATTACACCCGATTCGGCCGAAATTTTGCACAGACGTTCCATTTAATATATAAAGACATCCCTTGAAGGGATTTTTGGCGCATTCCAATAGAAATCGAGTTTTAAAGTTTATTTTTTAGCCCGCACGAGTATATCTATATCGCTCGCCACAGCCGATCGATATCCCCACTCCTCCGACTTCACTGGTGGCTAGCGTGCCGCGCTTATCCCTGCAAGTATATCTATATAACCTAAACCAATTCAAACAAAACCACACACAAACCCAGCCGGTGGGACCTGGTGTCCGGAGACCCCTAAAAAACGGTGGACACGATTTCTCAAAAACTATCGCAACGATCTTATTGAAATTTTGCACACTTCTTCAAAATAGCATTGACTAGTGATTGAATGAAGCATTTAAAAAAATTGAATTTAGATATTCGGCAGACTTAGATGCAAAATAGTTCAATTTTTGGTACAATTTACGCTACGCGTAGTCTTGTAAAATTATTTGTAATCGAAAAAAAAACCGTCGCTCAATCACTAGTCAACGCTATTTTGAAGAAGTGTGCAAAATTTCAATAAGATTGGTGCATTAGTTTTCGAGAAATCGTGTCCACCTTTTTTCCGAGGGGTCACCGGCAGCCAGGTCCCACCGGCTGAATATCCCAAATTTTTTAATGACATTTAAAAAAAATATTATTGCAATGTTGCTCTTTTATGTGCTTATAATTTGGAATAAAATAATTTATCAATTATATTTTCTTTAATAAAGAAAATATGTCTTTTGACTTCAAAACCCACGGACTCGTCTTAGGAACATTTTTGCATCCATTATAGGCACATCTGCTACACGATGGCATCATTAACAATGTTGCAATTCACAAACAATTTTAAACAGCCAATTTTCCGTGGGTAAAGAGTCTAACAGAAAAGCGCGAAATACACGAATACACGATTAATTAACTAGTTAGATTGATATTCAGTATTAATAATCACGAATGCGTCCGACGCCTGTCAAATTTTTGACAGATGTAAACAAAGTAGCAACAGATTTCTGTACCGCGTAGTACGTTCCTTGGAATAAATCGCTGAGGGCATGCTAAAAAGAGGGAACCGGTGAGATGGAAAGAAGCGAAAACAGATCAATTTCAAGCCGGGGCTCCCCGGCAGAACGAGCACGTGCCTTAGACCGCTCGACAGTTGCTGCTGTTAACATTGGAATCTGCAAGAGAGCGAGCGAGACGCGAAATCACCTCAACCGTAGTTGGCTCGAGCGTAGGAAGAGGTGGAGCTGGGTGGAGCAAAGCGCGCGTGCGGATGTGTGCATGCACATCGACACAGGCAGCGCTTTAGGTGGTTGGGGGAGTAACTACGAAACTCCCCCAAGAAACCTTGCCAAATCGTCCCATAAGCCGTGTTGTTCCATGTAATATCTGTTCTTTGATATCACTAAGCGATCTGAAAGCTTTGAGTGGCGAAAAATTGGAACCCAAAATGGTCTAATATCGTGACGAATTTCGACGAAAATTAGACGCCGTTTCAGATCAAGAAGGATGGGAGGCTGACTATGTCATCGAGTACCCTGTCGATCACGATTATGCCCTTCCTCTGGCTATAGACTATATAGTTTATTACGTGACAGGTTTTTTATTTTAACTAGTTTTTTATGAAGCAGGCTTCTTTTTAACTCAACGTAGGTAGCCGTAGAATAAACTAACAACTCTCATAGCACGATGGTAGAATCGTCGAAACCATCATCCCAGTACAAATAATTGTTTTTAATTCATAATATTCATAAATTTTAATAAATAATATATATTTATCTAACATTATCGGTTTTATGTCTATCACGTTTGATGCGTTCCTTTTTACTGGGACGAAAGTTAAATTTAAATAGAATCTTAGATTTAAATGCAATTTTTTCCACTTCGCAGTGTTTATGTTCTGTTTTTGGCAATAAATTAATCAAGTCACAAAGGTTCACGTGTTTGATTTAACACTCGAAGATGTATTAACGGGATATAAGTTTTCCTTTCCATGTGAAAAACATGGTTCGGATATTTTATCATACGCGATAATTTATTACATAAGGTTGCACATGAGGCCTTTCAAGAAAATATGAAATTTAAAAAAAATGTCGTAAAAAAAGATGTCTAAATTGACGAATCAATAAACGAACGATCAACAAAAAGGAAATAACGTTTTGGTTTTTTCGTTATTTTGTACATTCCGCCAACGCCCCCCCCCCCCCGCTGAACGATAATGACTAAAAATCTTTCTTATTGCCATTATAAGACGTCATTATTGAATTCTAAGGAACAAATAGTTGTTATTATATGTTTGATAAACGGGAATTATATTTGTGCTGTAAAATAAAATGCTATCTCCATATTTATTGTTCGGAAAAACACATGATGAACACGTATACCTAGAAATATTTGCAAGCAGTAACTCCGATAAATACTGATTGCAAGCCTTGGTGCGTGAGAGTGAGTATTGCTGTCTCTCTCGCACACTGACTCCTCGATTGCAGCGCCTCTCACGGCGAACTTCAGCAAAGGAACCATGTGAACTAACGGAGTTTCCAGACCTGTATGTAAGACCGTGGTTCAGACGCTCGCGTCACTTCACGCCGGCGTGAACGCAACGGAACTATGTTTATGGCGTTTAGGTCGAAATAGAAGTGTAGAACGCACGGTCTTACATACAGGTCTGACAACGGCGGTAGAGGGGGTAGGCACCCTTAGCGGTTTTGTTTTTTATTCCGATTTCTGCCGCTTGGTGCGTGACGGCAAGGAGAAGTAGTGATGCGACGAAGAGAGAAATAGCTCTTCTGTCTTTTTCCCTCGTGAACGCAACGCATGCGCCGTTTGCCCTAACTTAAGAGGGAATGATACCTCATCGCGGTCGATATGGTAGAAGAATTATAGATTCCCAAAAATCTCGAAAACGGCTCTTCAGATCCCGTCGAAATTTTGCCAAACGACGTCAAATAGATAGACGAACAGCTGTCTTCCCCTCAAATTTTCTGAATTTGAGAAAAAAATGTAGATTGGCTTATCATAAGCCAATCTAGTTTTTTTTCTCAAATTCAGAAAAATTTTTGGAAATTTATAATTGTTCTACCATACCGACCGCGATGAGGTATCATTCCCTCTTAAAGGTAATCTGACAACGGTAACTAATCGACGTCAACTGGACATTTATGCTTCCTAGGGATCGATCGCGCCTCGCGGCGTTCCCGCCGCTCTTCGAACGCGCTCTTCGTTCCGCCTCAGGCCGCGCGCGGCGCTGCTGTTCCCGCGGCGTTGCCCCAGCGCATGAAACTAGCAGTGTCTCACAGCGAGCTGCACCATCTGCTTCTTTCCCGTCTCGTGTGGTGCGTGCAGGAGACGAAAAAAAAAAAAGTTAAAACCTCACGTACCAGTTCGTCCATACGGGAAAAGATTGCGAGCAATTTTTCTCTTTCTCGCAATCGAAACAAAATAACACACAAGAAGCGTACGTATTTTTTTTCGCGAGCCATCGCTCGTGCTCGTCGCTGCGAATAAGTGTCGGGATTTATCAGTGGCACGAACGATCCTCGGAACGTGTTGCGTCGCAAGCACGTCACAAACGCGTCGCTCGATCGACGAGAAGTGACTTCAGTGTGATACAATGTCCTCATTTTCCATTGTGTTTCCAGATAAAACGACGAGTTTCGGGCATCGCGAAAAAATGCCGAAAAAATCGGGTAAAGCGTGGGGTGGCCGAGGTCCCGGTCGGTCAGGACTAATTTCCGATGGCCTCGAGAAAAAGTCTATGAAACACTTCTTTGGTGAGTCTTTTTGTTGCGTTCCATTCTTTAACTTTCTCCATTTTTTTTTCTTCACGTCTCGCGTAACCTTCGAACGCGTGACCATGTTTTTTTCCCCTCAAAATAAACATTTGGATTAATTCCATTACATGCATACGTGTATATATATATATATATCTACGCGCGCGGGTGTGTGTGTGTGTGCGTACATATATACGTATATAGATACACACACACACACATATATATATTTCAAAAAGGTTTCCTCAAAAAAACGCGGCCATGTTGTGTATGTATATATGTATGTATGTGTATGTGTACGTGTATGTGTGTGTATATATATATATATATATATGTATATGTATAACATGGCCGCGTTTTTTGAGAAAACCTTTTTGAAAAAAAGGCCCCATGTCATATATAGAGGAGATGACGATTTCCTTGGTGAGTATTTCGATAGACTTCTTCACAAGGAAAAACATTCTGCTAGTCCTAAATCAATACCCCAATTACTTTTCAAGATATCGATGAACTATTATTATTTATAACAAAAGTGAATTGCAAAAGTATTGCGTTAGTATACTTGAAAAGTACATCAAGTTGCTTCTTACCATAGAAATCTGCAATAAAAGGCAAAAGTACTGCACTAATATTATAAAAAAGTCAATCAAAATGTTCCTTTTTGTGGAAATCTTTAGTAATAGGCGAAAGTATCACGCAAATATAATTAAAAAAGTAAATCAAATTGTTCCTCTTGCTGAAAATCTTCAATAAAAGGTAACAATATCGCACATCAGAGGTGCCTCGTGGCCATACCAGTATTTATGCAGCCCTTCCGGGACAAAAAATTTATTCGAATGGGAAATACAATGAAATTGATTTATAATGATGGAATTTTTTTTTTTCTTTATCAATATCGAGAACTAATCTAGATATTGCTTTAAAACCGGCAGAATCTGTTTCCTTGTAAAAAAAACTATCGAAAGCTACTTTCATATTTTGGGGCCATGGAAATTGTAATTATGGCGATGGAACTTTTGTTAATCTCGAAAAACAATTTCCTCCAAACTGCAACTGTTTTTTTTTCTTTTTATCAAGGAGTCTTCATAAGGTTGTGGCATAAAAAAAACAAGTTGATTTTCATTATTCTTTTATGATGAGAGCTTAGGATTTTACACATAATTGATACACAGACGTGCAGTGGTTGCGTTTTTAAAAATGAAAAGATATTGATTAACAGTGACGTTACTATCATACGAACAAAGTGCCGCATTTGCTGCATGGCCAATCAGTTGACGTGCTTGCGGCAACTGGGAATATCTGAAATTAAAAAAAAAAGTATTTTTGGTACAATAATAAGACTTTCGTATGACGGAGTGGCGACGTGGGGGCGGAAGAGGAGGGAACAAATAGAAAAATTACAGGGTACATATGTTAGGCGGGATATACATTTGGACAGGAAAAGAATAAGCAATATTGAGGAATTTTTTAAAACTAAGAAGTAATTATTCTACAATTATAAAACTTTAGGTATACTTCAATAGTATATTTAAGTATACGAAAAAATTTTGAAAAATTAAACCATCATCAAAATGGCGGAGCTGTGGTAGAGTGTTACAGCACGGTCGCCGCGGGAGTTGCAAATAAGTGTGCAGTCTAACTTCCCGTAGACTTTGATTTACAAAAAAGTTCAAGCATTTTTTCAGTTCGAACATGTATATTGGGTTGGTACAAAAATTTTGCAACACTTTTTTTTCAATTAAAATATTTTTCCTAATAATGAAGTTCGAGAACATTCGAGAATAGGATATACAAGAATGGTCTAGAACCTTCCATGCCGCAGGATATATAAGCGAGTCAGATGTTCCGCGCAATCAGTATGAGCAAAGATGGATCATCGTGCACTTCGAGCAATCGCATATTACGAATTCTTGCAAGGGCATTCTGTAAGAGCTGCAGCCTGTAATATGTGCAGTGCGTTCAAGGCTAATGTAGTTAATTATTCAACGGTCTCCCGATGGTATCAGCATTTTCATTCTGGCGATACATCTTTTGAAGACAAACCTAGGTCCGGCAGGGAATCGATTGTGGACAATGAAGAACTGCGAGCATTTATGAAGGCAAAGCCTAATATGTCGTCACGAGAATTAGCCAACAAACTCAACTGCAGTCATCCTACTATCCTTCGACATTTACAAGAGATGGGATATAGGAAAGTTTATTCGTCTTGGATACCGCACAATCTCAGCGAATCAAACAAAGCAACACGCATGTCCATCTGTCTTTCACTCCTGCATCGTCCGCAAAGAGAGGTTTTTCTTCAAGAAATATTCACTGGGGATGAAAGCTGGGTGTTGTATGTTAATCACACGCGCAAGCGTCAGTGGCTATCGAAAGGGCAAAAACCAGAACCGACCCCTAAACAGCCCCGTGAAATGAAGAAAGTTTTACTCTGTTGTTGGTGGGATTCTGAGGGCATATTACGAATTTCTGCCAACCAACACCACAATACAGGCAGAGATTTATTCTGCACAACTGCAAAAGGTGGCTAAAATTATGAAACAGAAAAGGCGCAAACGTCTTCACGTTCGGCTTCTCCATGACAATGCTCGACCCCGCGTCGCTAAGATGACACAAGAAACTATTTCGCAGCTAGGATGGGAAGTTCTACCACACCCACCGTATTCACCAGACTTAGCACCTATCGACTATCACCTGCTTCGAGCTTTGAAGAACTATTTACGGGATAAAAAATTTGATGATCTGTCAGATCTCAAAAATACACTGGACGACTTTCTTAATTCACGATCAAAAGAATTCTGGTCTGCGGGCGTGTAAAGTCTACCAGAGCGTTGGGCAAGAGTTGTCGATGCGGAGGGAGCCTACATTACTGAATAATCGTTTATTGTTAAAATAAAATATTTTTCTTTTTTACTCGTGTTGTGTGTTGCAAGATTTTTGTACCAACCCAATAGTTTCTATGTGACGGTAACTAAAATGGAGAAAATGGCACGCATTTACAAAAAAAATCAACATTTCTGTAAAATGTGGATAAAAAAATTAGTTTTTTTCCAATTTTTCAAAAACAATTTTCGTCAAGTAGAAGGTACCAATATTATCGTAATTTCTACCAAGTTTCAACTCAATCGGCTTAATAGCATTGAGTAATCCTGCACGCCAATTTCGATAATGCAGTTTTGAGAAAAACGCGTTTGAAGTTCACGCCCGCTTCGAATCCGAGCGGTGAGGCACAGCGTTGCAGGCTGTAACATTTGAAGTTTTTCGAATTTCGCTTTGGACCTTTGGAAAAATATTCTCCATATATAGTTCTATCGTTTAAGGGAAGGGTTGCAGCGCGAAAAAAAAACACTTTTTTGCGGATTTTATTCATCTATATGGATAGAGTAAATTAATTGAAACCTTTTGTGCATTGTTAAGTGTCATTTCGAGAACATTACGTGAAATTTGTACGCGAAAATATCCACAAACAAGCCGGCGATAAAGCTTTTCCAAGACCACCTTTGGAAAAACACGATTTGCGGTGTTCACTGTATCTCAGCTAGAAATTATCTGAAATCAAGTACCATTAAAATTTAGTCAAAGTATCATCAAATCCTCCCTCCAACGGTCTTCGATAATTTTTTTTTTTTTTTTTTTTTCATTTCTAAATTTTTGGTGGTCATGTAAAGTGAAAAGTGCCATTTTTCACGAAAAATTCTGCCATTTTGGGGGTTTTCCACCCCCTCTCTCATTCCATCCATCCATCTCCTCATTGTAAAAAAAAATCTCAAACGAACCGTTGGGGGGAGGTATTTTATATGTGGAAAGTGTGTACCAAGTTTGAAATAAACCGGTCAATAGTAGAAGAGCTGGAAAAATGGATAATGGATAAAGAAGGAGACCAAATCGTTAGAAAGATACATACGGTGATAAAAAAGGAGCCTGTTACTGAACTATGTATGTACATAAAACACTTCGAGAAACTAATTGGGAAAATAGTAAATGAGGAAGCGAATGTGAGACTGGAACAAAATTGAGAATTCGATGTATTGTAGGGGGTGCAAAAATCGAAAACAACGTGTAGAAATGGAAGAGTACTGGGAAGAGAAGGGCATAGAGGGAAGAACTAAAGAAACATGGGTCAGGTTAAGATGCAGCAATATAGGAAAAGGAGGGAAAAGGACTACTCAATGCTGGTGTTGTAGAAAGGAAGAAGAAAGTTTGGAACACACACTTGAATGCAGGAAAATGAAGGAAAAATGAATATGGGAGTGGTAGATGGTTTGGAAAAGTGGCAAAGGGGCTACAAGGGGGAGGCACTAAAAGGAAAAATTAATAAAGAAACGGAAGGGACAGCAATTAAGGAATTGTGCGAGTGAGAGCCTTCGAACGGATGGTAAGAAAGGAAGCAAAAAGGAGAAAAAGGATGAAAAATAAATGTTAACAAAATAAAAATAAGGAGTGCAAAAGGATATCAATGTATAAAGGGGGAACTGTGTAAAAACCTGCAAGGGTATACGTGGAATTAAAGAACTATACTGCACTATACTAAAACTTTCATACGAACGGATACTTTTTTGAAATTTTGATAATTACGAAAATGCCGAGGTGTTGAAAACAAAGTTCGATTTTCGACCAAACGAACAACTGGAAACATTTGTTATTGACAAACGGATAAACATGTGAAAAAATCATATGGTCATACGATGGGAAATGTTGTGAACGATGCTCTGTCCGAATTTGAAGTGAATCGGACAAATAGATTTTGAGATACGACTTACACACTCTTAGTCACAACTCTGTCAATTTTAAAATTTGCCATGTGCAATGAAAATGAATATCTCTGAATTCCCATGCTGTTGACGTTCGCATCGTTGGAATGCAACGTAAGATCTTTCTCGTTTCCCTTTTCTCCATTTTTAGTGTTACCCACAATATTTGTCCATAGCGTTTGGTTTGGTCTTTATTCGGAATCTTAAAAAAGGATTTTCGTAACTTGCATCTGACAAAAGAAATCGCAAATAGAAAACGAAAATTTCGTTGCATTCCAACGATGCAAACATCAATATTGTGGATTCCTTTGATTTCTCTTGGCAGATTCTGCCCACAAAAATCCCTGAACCATTTTCAAAAGATACTTATACAGCAATCTATAATAAAAAGTTACAAAAAAAGATTCTGTGTAATAATAAAAATAAGGAAATAAAAGCATTAATAAAAAACTTTCGTCGCTAGACAATGCAAACTTCAACACTTTATATTTCCAAAATCTTCGTTCCAAATTGAATTTAAGACACTGGGCTATGAAACTGCTATAGAACAAATTTTGAACTGTCAACCTTACGTGGATTCCTTATATTCTTAATATATATAATATATAAATATTATATATATTATTTAATGTTTATAATCATTTAGATTTATATTTATTAATATATATATTTAATACATCATATAAATATATATTATACAGTCCTTTAGGACTATATCTGATGGATGCGATTGTTAAAAGTGGGATACTGTACGGGAATGAAGTATGGGAGTGGAAAAGACGGGAGCTAGTGGAAGACCTCCAAGGAGGTTATTCATGGCGGATAGAAGCGGGATGTAGGGGTATAACAGCGGCAATATGGAAGGGAGCGGCAAACTTTTTCATCCCGATCACGAAAATGGGGGAAGAAAGGTCGCAGAATGAATTCGTCGAAGAGAAGACGAGGGGAGTATTAAATGGAAACCCAACAAAATGGGGAGAGGCAGTCAAAGAGGCAGTGGAGGAAATAGGAGAGGGAAAAATATGGAGAGTCATAGCAAACGACGATGTGAGGGAAATGGAGAGAATAGTAGAAAGGGTGACGAAAACAACAGTGGACAAAGAAACCCAACAGGATTGGAATAAAAATGCAAAGTCGACATATTGCTCACAGTACAAAAGCAGGAAATATACCATAGGGACAGATATGTACTGGAAGGATGTAAATATAATGGGCGACACAAAAGAAACTTGGGAGAGACTGAGATGTGGGAATGTAGGGAAGAAAGGAAATAACGATGCTGAAGTTTGCATCGTTGGACTGCAACGAATTTAATTTTTTTAGGCATATTTTGCCTACAAAAATCCTCCAACCACTTTTAAAGATATTCATTCAGCGACCTACAGGGTAAATCTATAAAAGAAAAGATCGCTTGTAGGAATAAAAGTGTGGAAAATAAAATGTAAAACAGAATTTTCGTTGGGTTCAACGATGCAAAATTCAACACCATAGGAAATAAGGGATATAGTGACGACAAATGCAGGGTTTGTAAAAAGGACGTAGAAAAATTAGTGCATGCATGTAGGTGCGATAAAGCCAAGGAAAAAAATTAACAAATAAACAGTAGATCTGGAAAAATGGATCGGAGATATTGAAGGAAAGCAAATCGATTGGAAGATACTGACGGTGCTAAAAAAGGAGCCTGTAACTGAACTATATATGTACATAAAACACTTCGAGAAACTAATTGGGAAAATAGTAAACGAGGAAGCGAATGGGAGACGAAACAAAAGGCAAAACGACGATATGAGTTACTAGGTGCGCAACTAAGTTTCCGGGTTTTTTTTTACCAATAAAAAATCGAAAATTTCAAGACAAACACAAAAAATGGTTCATTCGAAGTATTGTCCCTCGCTATTTAAACATTTTTGCCATCTATTTGGCAATGCATAAATACCGCGACGATAAAAAGACGCGTCTTTGGACTGAAACCATTCGTCCAACCAATTTTGTACTGCATCGTAATTGGCCAAGTGTAGTCCACCCAAGCCATGCGCCATCGACCGGAACAAGTGATAGTCTGAAGGGGCCAGCTCTGACGAATACGGCGGGTGCGGTAGCAGATCCCATTTCAGTGTTTTTATGGTATCCTGGACGATGGAACTGCGATGGCACGGAGCGTTGTCGTGCTGCAATATCACACGTTCGTGTCTCGTGTCCCATTCTGGCCGTTTTTCGAGCAATGCGTGGTCCAAATCGATTAGTTGTTGTCGGTAGCGATGCCCATTGACAGTTTCGCCCGGTTTCAGCAGCTCATAGTACACGATTCCTTTCTGGTCCCACCAAACGCAGAGCATTGTCTTTTTTTCCGAAGCGATTTGGCCGTGCCGTCGATGTTGACGCTTCGCCAAGTGAAAGCCACGATTTTCTGCGTTTGGAATTCTCGAAATATATCCATTTTTCATCGCCGGTAACAATTCGATGCAGGAAACTCGTTCTGTTCTGCCGCAAAATCAAAATTTCGGAAATGGCTCTTCGATTTTCCATTTGTCTCTCAGTCAACTCATGCGACACCCACTTTCCTTCCTTATGAATTTTTCCCGTGGCGTGCAAACGTTTCGAAATACATTGCCGAGTCACATTTAATGCCTCGGCAAGTTGGTCTTCTGTTCGAGTGTCATCTTCGTCCAATGACGCTTGCAGATCGGTGTCCGCAAATGTTTGCGGTCTTCCCGAGCGCTCCTTGTCCCCAGTCTCGAAATCGCCACTTCTGAACCATTTGAACCAATCTTCAAACGTTGTTTTTGATGGTATATGTTCGCCGTAGGCTTCCTCAAGTAACCGACGTGCTGTTGTTTTGTAGGTTGAAGCAGAAAATCAATGCTTCCCGCAAATGCTGTTTATTTGGCACAAACTTTAACATTTTCGAGGTTAGAAAAAAGGTCGTTTCGTTGCGATATTTGTTTATATTACGACTGGGTATTCTTAACAGATGTCCAAGCTATAAAGCCACCCAATTTCAGACCTGTGTGCCGATTACATGTGTCGCTAGCGCCATCCATGTGTGAAACCCCAGAACTTAGTTGCGCACCTAGTATAAATAAGAACATTTAGCAAGGGGAAACGTGTATGCAGGCTTCTATGTGTACCCTGAAGGGGTATACCTGAAATAAATACTACTACTATACAGATCTTTGTAAGATCCCCATACCCCCACAATTTTTTCAACCCATTAAAATTGTACTAAAATAATTGCAGGTCACGACGATCGTGGGAGCGAGGATGTCCACATGAAAATAACAAAAACCGTAGGTGGCAGCAAGCCTCGAGTATCGTTCAAAAATCAAACTCGCTCGCGCAACAAAGACCTCCATGTACACCTGGAAGGTGCAGTCAAGAGGATACTCGACGACGATTATCCCATGATACCCGGCGCGAACAACAATGGACCTGAAATGATCATGCAACACGGACGCGGCAGGGGCATACCGAGAGGCCGCAACAGCCCGCTGTCGCACAGAGGCAGAATGCGGATACGCAACGATAAGATACCTCACAACGACACCGTCTGGTACTCAACCAAAACCCAATCGTACAGAATTACGGTAGGTCGAGAATGCTTTTTTTTTCGTCTTCTTTCACTGATGAGCGAGAATCAATTTGTAAGCTGCGCGTATTTATTTCGAGCGTGGATCTTTTTTGCAGATATCGCAAGGTCACAAATACCCGAGGAGCTTCATAATACCTGTGTTGCTCGAACGCGTTGCCCCAACAACGTTCGAGCCAATAATGGTAAGGCGGATCGCAGCTACTTTTTGAGGAGTTTATTCGAAACTTTGAAATCGAATTATTGCGTTGCGATTGAAATTTTCATCACCGAGAGATCAATTCGTGGTGCATTGACTGTCTGAAAATCAATCGGGTTCACAAACATAGTATAGGAGATTTTTCATCTTCAAGTTGAACTTTTATCCATTTGGTAATTGGCACGATACCTCGGGAGGCAAGTTAGAGGGCGCTAGGGACTGAAATGATATTGAGATTTAAATGAAAGACTGAACACTCGTGAAGCAATCATAAAGAGGTTTGGAGGGTTTATTTTACATATCTGTAGATACTTAAATCGATTTTTTATTTGTCAAAAAGATACAAAATGGCGGCCCAGTGGCTGGTAATAAGAGAATACTATTTCGGAGTTGAAGATTGCATCGTTGGGACGCAAGGAAAACTTTTTTTCGTATTGCTAAAGTTAATTTTTTTGCGCATTTCGTGTACAGAAATCACGAAAACGTTTTTCAGGATTCTTATCAAGCATCTACAACTTAAATTGGCAAGAAAATATTTTCGATAATAAAGCGAATAATACGAAAAGGAATTTTCGTATTATATATATATATATAAAATATATATATGTAATATATATGTAATATATATATATATATATATATATATATATATATATATTACACACACACACACACACACACACACACACACACACACACACATACATATATATATATATATATATATATATATATATATATATATATATATATATATATATATATATATATATATATATATATATATATAATCGCTCATAAACGTTAGACACGTTTATGAGCACCTGGAGAAAAAAGATTTTTTTTTTTCGTTATCTACGTGAGTTTAATTAGAGAATACGATTATTACAAAATACTGATTTTTCCAAATTTGGCACAATTGTAAATGAAAGTCGCATTTTCGACGAAAAAAACAGCCTTAATTTGTTTATAAAAAGCGACATTGTTAATCGACCGTAAAAATCGTGTTTCTTTGCTAGAAAATTTATCTAAGAAACTACAGGTGAAATTTGAAGTAAATCGGTTGAAAATGGTAAATTTCGAGAAATACGCGTTTGAAGTTTAAAAACCATTTTTCTTCGGACCATATCATTCTCGGAATGTTTATAGATAATTTATTTATACATTTACCGCCAGGCTTCAATCCATAGGATTTTCATAATTTTTTTTTGAGCTCCACTAAATATATTAATAATCGTCTCTGTAAAATTTAAGGATCGGTTATCGACCTAATTACAAAGAAAAAAAAATATTAAAATTGCGTATTTTTGTGAAGGAATTCCGAGACGACATATAAAAACCCAATTTCCGGTCGCTAGAGAAGTGTGTATAATAGTGGGAATTCGTCAGATTCTTAAAAATAATCAGATTTACATACTTAACACTTGTAGTAATACAATGCTCTCGGAAAAAATTACGCTCATTGACCTCATTTTTATGTAATATCAAGTTTAATTTGAACTTCCGGTATTGGATTTATTACCACTTGCTACGATAAAGAGACGTGGCAGCAAGGCCACAGCTGACTGTAGTCCTAACCTCATCTCACTCATTCCAATTTCCACACATATTGAAAAGCATGGAGGTTAAACTCGCCTGGTTGAGTAAAAAGAGACGGAGATGGAACCAATGTTGCCAAATATCAAACCTAGAAATACTGCGCGTATCGTTGGAATAACTATTTTTTCATTTTTCTAATGTGAACATTCATTAAGGCGTTACCCCCCACTTGTAGCGCAAAAAAGGCCTTTTTCATGAATTTTTTTTAAAGAAAACTACAAAAAAATTTTAATCGATCAATATACCATCTTAAAGAACACATCTTGAAGAACTTTAAGTAATTTTTTTATTGAAAAATATTACATTGTTTAGTGGCAAATGGCCGTCAATGAAATAATGTTTTTATATACACGGTTTGCGGTGACCAACATTGCGGCGAAGTGGATCATCTGAGAAAAAAAAACATGCGGATGGATTTAGTCAAATATAAGTATAAACTAGTCTTTAAGGGGTAAGGCCACTGTAACGGCCCAAAAAAAAAAGGTTTTTTCACTAATTTTTTGCTCCCGAAATTGAAGGTATTTAAAAAAAAACTTTTAATGGTGTTATCGGGCATACATTAAACTTTATTATAAAATTTTTTTACAGTAAAAAAAACAAAATGGCGGTTCCACAGCTATCTTCCCGGGACATGTTTTGCTTCCAGGGCTCCGCGGCACGCAGCACCACTGGTGCACCTTTGAATCTAGAACAAAAAAAAACCATTAATCTAGAGGGCTATAGCTAGAGAATGTCGATCGGATTTTAAAAAGTATCAATTTTTGTGGATTTGGCGTGCGTTTGAAAAAAAAAATTGATTTTTGACGAAAAAAACGGCAAGTTTTTTGTTAATAAAAGATCAATAAATAAAGTTCCCGAAAATTCCGATCGACATTCTCAAGATAATGTAAATGTTCACATCTGGTTAAAATTTCAAGTAAAAAAAATGAAAATTGTTCGAGTTATGCTGCGTGCCATTTTGAAAAACCATGTTTCGAGAAAAACGCGTTTAAAGTTTTGCGAATAGTTTTTTATTGGAAAAAATTAAAAAAAGAAGTTAAAAGGATTTAAACTATTTTTAAACTAGAGGGTTTAAACTATTTTTTAAGCCAATAAAAAAAAAACGATTTTTCAAAAAATTTACAGTGGCCTTACCCCTTAATCGAAGGATTTTCAGAAGAAAAAATATTCATTTTTCACAAAATGGCGGACAGTCAAAGTTAATGGTTCGATTTTAACGAAAAAAAAACCCCGTTTTTTGGCTATAAAACGGCCATTTTTTTTTCGGAAAAAAAAATCGAACGTTTAAAGACTACATTTTTATGTATTAAATAAGCCTGCGAAATTTCAAGAAGATCCGTTCATTAGTGTTCGAGTAATCTTGGTCACCGACTTCAGAAATGCCATTTTGAGAAAAACGCGTTTAAAGTTTCAATTTCCGGTCGTTTACACAACGGATTCTTCTCTTTCAACGCTCATATCTCAGTCAATTTTGTTCGGATCGACTTGAAATTTTCAGGACATTTTCTCAGATACTTATACTTCAAAAAAATGCAATAAAAAAAATCGATTTTTTCAAAATCGCAAGTGGGGGTAACCCCTCAAACAGTTTACACATGGAAAATTTTGATTAAAAATTTTTTTTTGCATATGTTAAAAATACAAATTGTACAAGTCTCAAGTATGATCAGTGGTATGACTCGTGTGCAGCGATAGGATTGCCTTAAGCCAACAGAAAAAAAAGATACTTTTTTTTTTTTCAAAGGTATAATAAGGCCTTAAAAAGAATTTTCGTTGCATTCCAATGATACGCTTAATTTTTCTTCAAACATAATTATAAATTGTCGTTCCTGATCTGTATCCTAGCTAATTATATTGAAAATTACGTTAAATCGTTTCTCATCAACCTTCGCCGTCCTCAATCCACGAATCCACGACGCGATCAAAAGACTCGCAACCGAGGGTTCTTTCATACGGTATTGAAGTTTGCATCGTTAGAATCCACGAAAATCCTTTTTTTTTCACTTCCTCATTCAAAATTTCAAAATTTTTAGAAAAATTCCTAAATATATTTATAGCCTAAACGTGCAAAAAAAAAAAATTGACCAATACGAGAAAAAAATTCTCGTTCTACTTCAACGACGCGAATTTCATTCTTTTTTTCCGTTTATAGAAAAACGAATTCAAGACGAAATTACTTCCTGTCTCCTTTTTTTCTTTCTTCATTTTCAGTACAAAGTTACCGACAACTCGGTATCTTTTTACGTGGACGATCAGAAAGTGGCGAACCTGCTGAGGAACAGCGATCGAAAGATAGTGGGAACGGACGGCAACAAACTGTCGATTCGGGTAGAGCCGGGTTTCCCTCATTACAACATCGATCAGAAGATGCGAGAGAGAATGAAGCAGGCGATGGCCAAGCGATACGTTCAGGAGACCAACGCCCTCGACCTCTCGCGTTTCCATCTCGATCCTGAGCTCATCGACGATTATTACTGCAGTCTCTCGCGGCCCTCGATGCTGATTGCTGCGCTGGAAATCGTTTCGGCCGCGATTTCCAACCTCGAGGCGCTCAATCTCGATCACAATCAGTTGCACTCGGTCGAAAAGTTGGCCTACCTGACGAAGAAATTCTCGAGCTTGAAGATTCTCTACCTGGGCGATAACAAGGTGAGCTAACGGCCATTCGAGGATTAAGGGGACTATCAGTTTGGAGTCCGGAAAAAAAACAGGGAATTTCGATAATTTTTCATCATATATTAGACACGTATATTTTTTTATCTGCGGAAAAACGCTTTTAAGGGGGGAAACGACTCCTCGAAGAAAGGCGTGTACCCCTTAATTTCCTTTTTTTTACTATTATATAGTGGGTTTTTTTATCGTTTTACATTAGGGGAATTTTGGTTTTTGTTTCATTCGGATCGGTTGTGGGTGAAACTGCAAAACCACCCCTCGACCCGCCTTCCTTCGAGGGGTCGTTTCTCCCCTTAAACCCGTTTTTCTGCAGATAAAAAAATACGTGTCTCATAGTTTTCAATGCTTTATTACATAAATGAGTTTATGTGATAAAGTATAATAGATAAAAATAGAAAATATAAGTACAACTTTGCAGTGACCGTTTTTTTTTTCAAAAGTTTAAGGCTTTATTATAAAAAAGTGGCTACATATTTTTTAATCAAAGTACTGCCCGTCGCTAGCTACGACCTCGGCCCATCTTTCAGGTAGCATTCGAATCCCGCGTCGATAAAAGTCTTGGTCCTTGGAGGCAATCCAGGAATCGACCCAATTTTTGACTTCTTCGTAAGTACCGAAGTGCTGGTCAGCCAAATCGTGTGCCATTGACCGGAACAAGTGATAGTCGGAAGGGGCAATGTCTGGAGAGTACGGCGGGTGGGATAAAACCTCCCATTTCAGCGTTTCCAAGTACTTTTTCACGACATTTGCAACATGGGGTCGGGCATTGTCATGCTGCAGTATCACCTTGTCATGTCTTTCGTTGAATTGTGGCCGTTTCTCTCTTGAGTGCCTTACTCAAGCGCATCAACTGACGTCGGTAGAGTTCCCCTGTGATGGTTTCGGATGGTTTGAGCAGCTCATAGTACACAACGCCCAGCTGGTCCCACCAGATACACAGCGTCACTTTGGATCCGTGAATATTCGGTTTGGGCGTCGATGACGGTGTATGACCAGGCAGTCCCCATGATTTTCGGCGTTTAGGATTATCGTAGTGAACCCACTTTTCATCTCCAGTCACTATCCGGTGCAAAAATCCCTTCCTTTGTTGTCTTTGGAGCAGTTGTTCACAGGTGAAAAATCGGCGCTCGATGTCTCTCGGCTTCAACTCATGCGGGATCCAGTTTCCTTGCTTTTGGATCATACCCATATCCCGGAGACGTTTTGAAAAGAGCCTCTAGTTTAAAATGCTACTTTTTTTTATTGAGCTAGGGCCACTACTTCGGCCGCAGTGGCTCTCTAAGTAAAACGATCACTGCAAAGTTGTACTCCTAATAGAGGAATAGAGACGCTCTGCGACACGCTCTATAACTGACGCAAATTCCAATTTGGAAAAAAAAAACATTTTAATTCCATCAATTTACATTAGTATCAATTTTTGTGTAATTGGCAAGCATTTAATGTAAAAACTCAATCTTCGACAGAAAAAGTGGACAATCATTTGTTAATAAACAATGTTATTATTAACTCACGGAAAATGTCGTACGTTTTTCTCTTCGGAATGTTATTTTAAAGATGTGCTCAAGATTTGAAGTGAATAGAATGAAAATTGTTGGAGTTATGCTGCGTGCCGTTTTGAAAAATTGTGTTCCGAGAAGAACGCTCGACGTCTCGCACACCGGCCAGCCGCCGACACCGCAAACCATTACTAGGCGTTAATCAATCAAATTTTTTATCAGTTTATTAATTGACTAAAAAAGTAATGGCATTTAATTTAATTGCAATTACACTATTAATTGCACGTTGCAATTAATTAATTTGGATTAATCTATGTTAATGGCAACTCGCAATTAAAACAATTGCAATTCACTTTTTTAATTGTTCTAAGGAACAATTCAAACTAACAATTAACCTCATATACGTATTTCAATAACTTACACATTTGTTCTGACGCCACTCCGCGTCCTATACAATAATCAGTTTTGATTGTTAGTTTTTAATCAAATTCATTGAAAATATTGAAAATTGATTGGTTACTAATTGTGGAAAGTCACGATTAACAATTGGTTAATTGGTAATTGCGACTACGGCAATTAACAATTAATCAATTGTCAACCGTGAGTTTTCATGTCTATACTTGAATAAAAATGCAACAGAAAATCAATTTTCTTCAAATGACTAGACTAGAATACTGCCTTAATGTGGACCCTTAATTTTCCACGTTAAGGATAATGCGAAAAAATGATGAAAAATCGAGATTATCTATTTTTTAGAATGAAACGAAAAATTGAAAAAAATAAATAATTACGCTTGAAAAAATATAATTAAGGGGTTGATCGATTGCTATTTGTTCCCCTTCGTAGATCCGAGAACTGGCCCAATTGAACCCGCTCAAGCATTTGGAGCTGCAGGAACTACGAATCGCCGGAAATCCCGTATGCGAAAAATACAAGACGCGACACGACGAATATGTCAGGTAACGTGAACAGCTTGTAAACGTGAGAAAAACGTAAAAGAACACACTGATGAGAAGGCGAAGGTACGCGATTCTCCTGAAAAGTTTATCGCGTCATGTTCGTCTTTTGAATAACATTTCTTCGTTGTTTTTCGTCGAATCGACACTTCGTGCCGCAGATGACAAAAATTCAATTTTTCGGTTGCACTTAAGAAATACTGTCCATCATTTTTCAACCGGACACCAGCTTTTTTCCTTTTTTTTTCATAAACTTTCCGTAAGTTTCATTTTATCACATCGTTTTGCAAAAGGCTTCTCAAATGTGATCGAAGAATTGGAATTTTCACATTCGCGAGGGTTTTCAGGCGATCTATATTCACCGTTAAAAATTTTCCGGAATGAAATTTCCCTAACGAGATAATGCCCGCGGAAAAGTTCTCCCGAATTACATATTTTGAAGTTTGCATCGTTGGAATGCATCGGAAATTAGTTTCGTTTTGTTACTCAATTTTTTTGCCGTAGATTTAGCCTACAAACATCGCTCAAACGGTTCTTTCCTATCATTGGAGACCTCGAACTACAAAAGAAAAAGTTTTCTGATCATAAAAAGAAATATAGAAGAATTATTGCTCCGTTCCAACGACGCGAAATTTAACGCTGTAATTAAATTGACCTCGAGCAAAAAATGGTCGTATAACATTTTTTTTCAAACCTTAGAAAAAGCTTCGATTTTAGCCAAATATTCAAATTTATTTTAACATCATTATCAAATCGATATCCGAAAGATATCCTCTAAAAGGCATGAGAATGCGAAGATGCCACCGGCATCAAAAAGTTGTCCAAAAGGCATCCATAAAGTTGACAAAACGACATTCAAATGGTATCAAAAAGTGCTATCGAATGAATATCTATATATTGGCGATATATATGTATCCATTTCTTTATCAAACTTAACTTATTGATAGTTCAGGATAGCATAGCCCAATATTGCATATTTTTAGTTATTACATGATAAAAATCGTTAATAACCAAAAAATATATAATATTGGCCTATATTGAATATTCCAGACTATTAATAACTGGAGTTTGACAAAGAGATAGATAAGGCAGTGCTATGTCAGTTTTAAAGAAGGTTGTAAATTAAATGTTAGCTAGTTAATTAAAAATGAAATGTAATTTAAAATTACTAAAAAATAAATTCGTGGTATTTTATCGACGTTACGGGGACAATCTTTGTCAGCCGCCAGTTGCCTAGCTCTTAGCCGGTTGCCCCCACGGCGAAGCCAACCCGCGATGCGATTTTCAATGGCCTTGCCTTTGCCTTCGCGGAATGAGCTTCGTACGACCTCTGAAAAAGAAAATGAACAAATATTATGAATAGAATTTCATTAAACGTGTGATGACGTGCTTACAGCTAATTTAAACATATTTTACAAAATATTAAAATAATGAAATATTTATGTCTAATATATACGTAGCCATAATAGTTTGAGGGAACTCGAATTCTGTCGGATTCAAATAAGCCACGTCTTTAAACTAGGGCGGCATCTGATCGCCTTCGAACCTCTAATTTTCGTTCTTGATTAATGAAAACATTTTTGGCAAATGCTTTCGCTTCTGTCCGTCTTGCGACGATCCAAGAATTTCACCTCTAACGTCGCAATACGAATGCCCCCATCTGTCCCTATTAATCATTACCTTCTGGTTCCGAAAACCAACAAAATAGAACCGAGGTCCTATTCCATTATTCCATGCACACAGTATTCAGGCGAAAATAGCCTGCTTTAAGCACTCGAAGGTATTTCCTGTACAATGACGTAGGATTTTTGAAAAATATCAAAATCTGACAAATGGCGTAGTTATGAAAAAAAGTCTATTTTCTTGCCTATAAAATGGTCGTTTTTTCCAATGCCAAATCGTCAATTTTCATTCAAACAAAAGTATCCTACGTCATTGTAGAGTAAATGTATTCAAGAGTACTCAGTTCAAATTTCAAGTCAATCGGATGATTGCTCTTTGAGATACATTGTCAGCAAATTTGAAAAATCCCATTTCGAGAAAAACACGTTTTCAAGATTGAAATAACGATTTTCACAAGATAAAATGATATTTACCGTATAAACTGCTAATCAGCTATACCTGGCCCATACAACGGACCCTCCCCTTCCTCAAATAATGCCTGCTGAGGGGCTGAAATTGGCTGATTTCTCTCCATGGCATATTCTTTTGCAATAGGACCGATGATGACTTCATTACTTGAAATGTCATGAAAAATTACCAGCCTACCTGAATTATTATACCCTACTAAGTTATCGTTGAGTATATATTCAATATGAACTAACTTTGTGGTACTTGTCGATGGAGAAGCGAATATCGAATCGATAGAAAATAAAATATCAGGTTGATAAAAAAGTTTCGTCGCAAAAATTTTAAAAGTGTCTTTTTACGTATTGACGCAATATGACATCGAGCTATGTCGAGAATATTATAGAATGGTTTCTACTCTTTCGCGTGACAAGGTATAAAAGGGCGAGCGCGCGTTCTAGTGGACAGAAATGGCTTCGATCTCGCAGATCTTGTGACGGGAGATGAAAGCTGGGTCTTGTATGATAACAGAACGCGTTTAGCATACTGTCTTCCTATCGGAGAAAAACCGCCACACCAACCGAAATCTGATCGTCACTCACAAAAGGTTTTGTTGTGCTGTTTCTTGGACGCAAAGGGAATGCTGTTTCGAGAATCCTTCTCCCATCGAGAATCTCCAGGAATTGGCAAAAGCTATAAGAAAAAAACGGCCGAGACGCGCGACTGTGCACCTTCTCCACGACAACGCGAGACCCCATGTCGCAAAGGAAATCCACAAAACAATTACTGAGCTTCACGGGAATACCGTTCCTCATCCACCATACTCTCCCGACATCGCGTCATCTGACTACCATTTGTTCAGACATTTGAAGGCATATTTGAGAAACAAAACTTTCAAAAACGTCGACGATCTCAGAAGGGATATTTCAAATTTCTTTGAGTTCCAGCCGCCGCAGTTTAGGGCAAAGGGAATAAATGAGTTGCCAACTAGATGGTCAAGCGTCATAGAAACCGATGGCGAATATATTGTTGATTAGAAACGTTTTGTGTAAGATATATAAATAAATAAATTATATTGAAATTATTGCGACAAAACTTTTTTATCAACCTGATACATACATTTAGGAACTTTGAGTAATATCATCTAGTCGCTTTACACGAATAACAAAGAAAAACTAATATGTTGAGATAACGCATCATTATCTTTTACATTCTTCTATCAGGTTGATAAAAAAGTCTGACTACCATTTTTACAAATGGTAGTCAGATGGCGCGGTGTCGGTATGGTGGATGAGGAACGGTATTCCAGTGAAGCTCAGTGATTGTTTTGTGGGTTTCCTTTGCGACATGGGGTCTCGCGTTGTCGTGGAGAAGGTGCACAGTCGCGCGTTTTGGCCGTTTTTTTCTTGTGGCTCTTGCCAATTCCTGGAGATTCTCGATGTATCGTGTAGAGGAGATCGTCTTACCTACAGGGAGAAAATTGTGAAACAGCATTCCCTTTGCGTCCCAGAAACAGCACAACAAAACCTTTTGTGAGTGACGATCAGATTTCGGTTGGTGTGGCGGTTTTTCTCCGATAGGAAGCCAGTAGGCTAAACGCGTTCTGTTATCGTACAAGACCCAGCTTTCATCTCCCGTCACAAGATCTTCTAAAAACTCCTTGCGATGGTGGCGAAGCAGGAGAGACTGGCAGATGGTCACGCGACAGTTCTTATTGTCGTCGGTGAGACGGTGTGGTATCCATTGAGCTAGAACCTTCCTGTATCCCAAGTTGTGCAAGTGATTGACTATTGACGGTTGGGTGGAGCCAAGTTCTCTTGCTAGCTCGTGCGTACTTGCTTCCGGTTTTTCTTTGATGCAGCGGAGTAATGCTTCATCATCGATGGTCGACGGTCGTCCGGAACGTTCCTTATCTTCAAGGCTTGTGTCTCCAGGTTTAAAACGATTGAACCAACGCTGGACTGTTCGATGAGAAACTACGTTCTCGCTGAATGCATCCTGCATATATTTAGCAGTTGTGCTTGGGTTCGTGCCGCGCCGCCACTCGTAAAAAATGATCGCTCGAAGTTGCTCCTGCGAGATCGAAGCCATTTCTGTCCACTAGAACGCGCGCTCGCCCTTTTATACCCTGTCACGCGGAAGAGTAGAAAACATTCTAGAATATTCCCGACATAGCTCGATGTCATATTGCGTCAATACGTAAAAACACATTTTTTAAATTTTTGCGACAAAACTTTTTTATCAACCTGATAATATTTTTTCTAGATGTTACCAAAATATTTTTTTTTTACAGCAATCTTGAAATTATGTTTGTCTCAAATTTTTTACTACATATGGAATTGTACAGTTTGGTGACTTTTCGTTTATTCCGTATACTTTTTATTGGCATACAACACACATCTGTTTGAAAGAGCAAAATAAAAATATAAAATTTCGAAAATCGATCGCACTGTAGAATCATTGAGTATACTTCTATGCCAGAAAGCCATACTGAGAGTCATGCAAAAATCCCCATTCTTTGCCTTAAAAATCCTTAAATGTCATGCAATTGCAGTTCTGGTCGAAATTAGACATCCTGCTTTCGTAACACCCTTGTCAAGTGGCAGATAATCATGCTTGTACTTTGATACGTCCATTCCTTCATCTTCCGCGCGGCGATATGAGCACCAGCTATTCGCACCTGCAGGGCAACTTCCGTGGTTCAGATTTTCTTTCTTCGAAGACAAATGATGCGAGGTTAGCCCAAATTTCTTGATACATTTCATCAACATTATCTTGATGCCTGGTAATTGCCAATCCATAGTATTTCTGGACTTTATTAATAAATTAATTAGTTATCTTCACGGTATTCTTACTCCTTCCTCCTAAACCTTTGGTTTTTTTTTTGTTTACGAGCGGTTGCTCTTTAGAAGGCTGCCATTCGGGAAGTATTAGAGATACGGCCTTGAAATTTTTACCGGATATTCTTGACAGTATGAACTGTCGAAAAAGGCAAAAAATCAATTTTTTGCTAGCGTCATACTGGTATAGCCCCTTAAAGAACGTAGGTCTCGTGAAAATTCGGTCGGGATAGATGTAGCTAAACTTTTATAATAATTATTTACTACAGCAAACTTAGCCAATGCTTTCATAGACTTTCACATAGACCTGATCCAGAGTAAAATCAGTTTTTTGTGGTACCTAAACACAAGTGCATATAATCAAGAGGAAATTGCTTTTGTCATATCAGAACCTAGAGCTTCAAATGGAAAAGCAATATTTTGATATTTCATAGGTAATACTTCTCTAAAAGTTGCATTACTTCTTGAAGTTTGGGTACATTTGCCATAACGGCTGTTATGAGCCGGAAAGCATGTTATAAAATTTCTTGCCGGAGTATCGACATTGCCTGCTTAAGGGGTAAGGCCACAGTAGAATTTTCAGAAAATCGATTTTTTTTCGCTAAAACGGTGCTTTATCATCATAAGAATAAATTACTATTCGATTTATAGCAAGACATTTTTTTCACCGACTTTGAGCATATAACGTAACCCCACCCCTGGCACGGCCATAGAGTGCCTGAGCGCGCGGTTCCACGCCTCCGAATTTTCGGAGCTATACCGTTAGGTCTGACGAACCATCGGTCGGTAAATTTAGGAAATTATATAGAGGACACTACTTGTATACAAATATACCTGTAGAGCATCACCAAATGCTAGTATAACCGTTAACAGGACGCCGTTCAAGTGCTTTTTTACAATGAGCAGCCAAAAAAAGGTTTTCGCATCAAAGAAGGCGTCGAAATCAAATACTTGTTCTTCACATAAGACCAATATTTCAAAACGACGACCGTTGAATTGATTCGATGCGGAGGCAGATGTTGAAGGCATGAGTGCATCGGCAAAAAAACTGCGAATGTCAAGTAATTCGTGTGATGTTGATATTAACGCAGAATTTGGCTACAGATTCATAAATTTCGTATCTGTTATAAACGCAATTGCTCAAGTGCTGGTTTGCAAAAAGTGCGGCGAAGACGTGACCGGAGACGTAAATCACCGAATCGGCCCCACGCGGTCTGGGTTTTAAAATCGTGATTTCTTGCTACGAACTGTGGAAAAACTGATATACCTAATTGCCCTTATGTGAAAAATGGGTATGAAATTAATCGCAGAATTACCCTCGCGATGCGATTATTAGGTGTAGGTTTACATGGTATAAAAAGGTTTTGTGCCTTCATGAAATTGCCGCAGCCGATATAACATTCTTTTTATGACAAACTTGTCAAAGCAGTTGCTATAGCAACGAAAGCTGTGCGTACCACGAGCATGCAAAGGGCAGCCGCAGAAGAGAAAGCGATGTCACTCGAAAAAGGATAGACCGAGGGGATCACAGTTTCTGGCAATGGATCTTGGCGAGAAAGGGGATTTTCCTCCTTTTACGACATAACATCTTTAACCCTTATGTGTGCGATCGGGTACCCACCTCGTAACATTTTTGTTCGTAATTAAAAAAAAAAAAATTCGACCTACGCCTCCGGTTCTAGGATGTTTCAATCTTTACAAAGAGATTGACATTGCTTTCGAAAAAAAAAATTTTGCTTTAGAAAAATGACCTCGAAGTACGGGTAGTCCCAGGGTGCAACGACCTGGGTACCCACTAGAGAAAAATTTGATATATTCACCTGTAAATCAAAATTAATGTTAATAAATGTTTTATTGGGGTCATAGAGGTTTATAAATAAACAAATACAATGATTTAAGGTATGAATACAATACAAAATTATTTATTTTTCGCAATCTAAACATGTAATATGAGTCACCGAGTGCTGATCGCACACAGGTTTCTCGCAATTTTTGCAACTTTTGCGCGTTTTCCTGCGCCTTTTAATTGTGAACTTATAACAAATATGGCATGAACCGGCAATAACTTTTCGCCCAGAACTATCGCGAGCCTCAGTTCCTCTAATAGCAACAGCGGAAGCAGACACTGAGGATCCTATCATGCTTTCAATCGCAAGGCTCGCCGGGTGATGGCGCATGATTTGATTGTTCGAAGAGCGATCCTCAATCACTGGTTTTGCAAGTTCTTCGCTCAATTGGCGCAAGAAAATACGACGCTCATTCGTTTTTTTCTTGAGCATATTATTATTTTCATAAAAAATAATGTCTGCTGCAAGAGCAGCGACATCAATTATGTTGAAAAAAATGCAAGAGACCACCTCTGAGTGCGCCTATAAGTCGTGAATCGCGTCACCATTCGGTCCATCGTGTCGACGCCAGTCTTATATTTATTGTAATATTCGATCATGTGCGGTTTTTTCTGTGCATCGTTGTTGACAGCAGTGTCGCAATGTACTGTAGAAAGTAAGATCACAGCTTTGTTTTTTTTTTTTTTTTTGGACGTAAGAGCAAAGTGCGATTTCACGTTCGTGAAAATCAAAGAGAGAAGAGAATTCTGCTCTAGATTTATTGGCAGCCATTTCTTTGGGAATGTGTGGTTTGTTTTTCCTCAAAGTACCGGTAATTGTCAATTTCCAAGATAATGAGCGTTTAGTGAGAGGTAGAGGAGTGAAGAAATTATCTATCGTGATATTTCGGCCGCTTCCTTTGAATGGAGCTGCAAGTTCTTTTACAACTCTCTCTCCTTGATTTTTTTTCACGAACTTTGCCAATTTTACCGGTATATTGGGTTGGTAAGAAAGTCTTGCGACACACAACATGAGTAAAATATAAAAACATTTTATTTTAACAGTAAACAATTATTCAGTAATGTATGCTCCCTCTGTATCTACAACTCGTGCCCAACGCTCTGGTAGACTTTGCACGCCTGCACTCCAGAATTCTTTGGGTCGTGAATTGAAAAAGTCGACCAGTGTATTTTTGAGATCCGCGACATCATCAAATTTTTTATCCTGTAAATAATTTTTTAAAGCTCGAAACAGATGGTAGTCGGTAGGTGCTAGGTCTGGTGAATACGGTGGATGCGGTAGAACTTCGCATCCCAGCTGCGAAATAGATTGTTGTGTCATCTTAGCTACGTGGGGTCGAGCATTGTCGTGGAGAAGCCGAACTTCGAGACGTTTACGCCTTTTTTGTTTGATAATTTCAGCCAGCTTTTGCAGTTGTGCAGAGTAAGTATTTGCATTTATCGTGGTGTTGGATGGGAGCAGTTCGTAATATAGCATGCCCTCAGAATCCCACCAACATCAGAGTAAAACTCTCTTCACTTCACGGGGCAGCTTAGGGGTCGGATCTGGTTTTTCTCCTTTCGGTAGCCATTGTCGCTTACGTGTGTAGTTAACATAAAGCACCCAGCTTTCATCTCCAGTGACTATTTCTTGAAGAAAATCCTTTCTGTGTGGACGTTGCAGGAGTGAAAGACAGATGGACATGCGTGTCGCTTTGTTCGATTCGCTGAGATCGTGTGGTATCCAAGAAGAAACAACTTTTCTGTATCCGAGATTTTGTAAATGTTAGAGAATCGTGGGATGGCTACAGCCGAGTTTGTAAGCTAATTCCCGTGACGACGTATTAGGCTTTGCCTTTGTAAGTGCTCGTAGTTCTTCATCGTCAACAGTTGATTTCCTGCCGGACCTAGGTTTGTCTTCAAAAGATGTATCGCCAGAACGGAAACGCTGGTACCAACGGGATATCGTTGAATGATGAACTACGTTGGCCTTGATCACACTACACATATTAGCGGCTGCGGTTCTTGCAGAACGCCCTTGTAAAAATTCGTAATATGCAATCGATCGAAGTGCACTATGATCCATCTTCGCTCGTACTGTCTGCGCGGAACAACTGACTCGCTTATATACCCTACGGCATGGAAGGTTCTAGACTAGTCTTGAATATACTACTCTCGAATGTTGTAGAACTTCGTTAGAAGAAAACATATTTTAATCGAAAGGAAAGTGTCGCAAGACTTTCTTACCAACCCAATAATTAAAACTGGAGGTGGGTACTCGGGTACCCCGGTTGGACATCGACGTAGGAAAATTTGGTCGCACACACAAGGGTTATGGGGACAAGAACTCCAAGGAATAATGATTAGAAGGGTTGAAATGATAAAAAGAGATCGAGAACACGGTATCGCGTGAGCACGTGCTACCAGTAATGGCGTGAAGCGTCTCGAAGAAGAACTTAGACTACGTAGGAACGAGAATGAGATCAGAACGTTGAGCGAGGCACGAGAGCTTGTTTTCTCGGCCTTCTGGGCGCTGGTGTCGCTTGTCTGCTGATTGGTGTATCAGCCGGGCGCGCGAGTGATACAATAGATAACAGCAAACAGATCACTTTTTGATACCTGGAAATAGTCATCAATTGGATAACAATTTGGCATGCCTTACAGACATCCACTTTCGCCGCCAAAAGATATAAAAAAGATAACTTCACGGCAAGATAACCTGAACGTGGTAACTTATCCGATTGGGCATTTATGCTACCTGGTCAGAATTGAGTCAACAATCATCGACGATTTTTAAAATCTAGCTGCAGAATCACTATTTTTTTTATTTTTTTGAAAAGTTGCCCAGTTTTTTGTCTGGATCGTTTTAGCTTCAATCGAACCTTCCACGATTTAACTTAAGCCTGAACAAGCCCAAATGAAAATTATTCCGTTTTATAGACAAATTTTATCAGGGAAAATTGGTTTTCGAGAATTTTTATAAATTATTTCTGAGAACATTTTTATAAGGACATTATTTTTTTAGTGAATTTTGGTAAGAACATTAACGAAATTTCTAGTTACAAATTATAACGGCGGAAATTTTCAAAAGAAGATTTCTTCTGACGGAATTTTTACAATGAACGAAAATTATTTCGGTTTATAAGCAAATCCTATTCGGGAAATTGGTTTTCGAAGAATTTTTATAAAAGAAAACGACTTCGGAGGACATTTTTGTAAGAATATCATTTTTGAGGGAATTTTGATGAAAAAATTATTTGAAGAAAATTTTACGAACAAATGATTCTCGGAAATTTTTTAATGTAAACTTATTCCCTGGGAAATTTCATCCGGGAAATTTCATACCGGAAAAATAGTCACCGTCGCCTTTGTACGTATCGGAGACTCGCGTGAGTGTCTACACGTAAACATTCCTCGATCGAAGCGAACGTTTCTCGCTCATTGCCCAGCAACGTGTGAGCTTGAAGTATTTCAGGTCAAAGCAAATAGAATATTCTCCCGAGGAATGTAAGTTGCATCGAATTTCGATCTCTCGAGAGAGGGGGGTAGAGGGGAGGCTCCCTCGAAAAACGTGTTTATTAACGAGGCATATGTTTTGTTTTCTCGTCACAATTAACTCGGATCTTCCATCCTCCTGGCTTTTGTTTCTTCACGACAGTGACCTCCGTGGCAGGTTCCCGAAACTTCAGAGATTAGTGAGTACACTTCGTCATTTGCGAATTCTTCTCTCCGTTTTTTTTTTTTTTTGTTCACCTTTCTCTTCCATTTCCGATCGTGCTCTTGGTGCGCTCGTTGTTTGACACTTTTGTTTCTCCCGTCGTAGGACGGCGAGGAACTGCCTCGGCGAATTGGCTTCGACGTCGAGGACGATAGCGTAAAACTGCCGCCCACCCAGAGGATGTTCGTCGTGAACGCGACCGCACAGGAAATAGCGAGTCAATTCCTGCAGCAATACTTTCTCATATTCGATAGCGACAATCGTCAACCGCTTCTCGATGCCTATCACGAGCATGCCTGCTTCAGTCTCACCTCGACGCTATCCTATAACAATAACAAGTGAGTACGAAAGAAAATGAAGGAAAAAAACGAAGCTATATATACTGAGTGGCCTGTTACGAATGGATAATCCTGCAACTGTCGATGGGCCAGGCCATATCCTCCTATATGCTGGAATTTCAGTTTAGTAAAAGTCCCACACTTTTCGAGACAAAAATCGTCTGCTCTTGGTTTTTCGCATGCCATTTCTACAAATAACTTTTTTTCACCCGGTTAAAAGAAATACTCTTGGTTATTTGCTTTATCTAGAAAAGTCTCATTTTCTAACCTTAAATGTTAAGGAAACTTTATGAAAAAAGATCTTGTGCAGAATTTTCATACAAACAAATTCGAACATCTGACTTTGATAGCCTGCAGTGTCGAAAAAAAATTACCACGTATATCGTGTTAATTACTTTAAGGGCGGGGTAAAGTCAATTCGGTGAAAAAGGCATGTTTTTAAGATTTTTTTTTGGCGATACCGATAGTGTTAGTTTATTCAGTCAATGTCCATATAATAATGCAACATTTGAATAATATTTTCCCAAATTTTCATTGCAAAATATTGAAAATTGAGCGAGTGACAGTCAATCTCCGGAGACGCCGCGAAAAAAAGTTGTCTTGCGGTGTACATCATAACTCGCAACAGAATCATCTGAAACAGAGAAATCAAAATGCATTTGTTAAAGGAGATGTTTCTCGAGGTAACCACGAGAGGATTTTTTTTTTTCGTTCGATTTTTCAATTTTTCGTAGCACTTGGGAGTCAAAAAACCGATTTTGCTAAAAAAAATCGGCTAATTTGTTGCTGTAAAATTAATAATTATTTTTAAAAAACAAAACAGCTCCCGAAAATACTTGGTGAATTATGTGAAGAAGTATTCTGCAAAATTTCAAAACGATTGGTCCAGTAGATTTTTAGTTATGGCGTACACGGACTTCAAACATGACAAGTTTCAGAAAAACACTTCAAAGTTTTGCACACTGAAAAATTCAAAATAAAACTCGATAATTTTCTTGTACTCACACAGAGTCGTCGATGCCCGGTCCGTAGAGCAAAAACCTTCCATCAGCATGATCTAAAGCATCTTTTTGCATTTTTCTACGCAAAACTCTTCTTTACTGTTGTGCGCCGCTTGCTCCTCTGCTCTACTAATTCGCAATAAAAACTCGGCCTGGACCAACGGACGCTCAAATACTCATAACTTCGTCAATTTTGCTCCGATCGACTTGAAATTTTGACACAATATTCTTGAGATATTATCCATTCATTAAAAAAAATTAAAAAATAAATATCTTACCCCCCCCCCCTCCAGGTTTCCAGGTAAGGCCAGGTTTCAATCCATAGGATTAAAAAATTTTTTTGAGGTTCACTCAATATATTCAATAATCGTCTCTGTAAAATCTTAGGGTCGGTTATCGACCTAATTACAGAGAGAAAAAAATATCAAAATTGCGTATTTTCATGAACGAATTCCGAGACGACATACAGAAATGCAATTTCCGGTCGCTACAAAAGGGTTTATAATAGTAGGGATCCATCAGATTCTTAAAAATAATCAGATTTACATACTTCACACTTGTAGTAATCCAATGCTCACAGAAAAAACTACGCGCATTGACCCAATTTTTATGTAATATCAAGTTTAATTTGAACTAGTGTGAAGCGAGAGGATTACCTTAAAAAGTTGCTTGCCCGACCGACTTTTCCTCCGTTTCCAGAGAGTCCGACTATGTCACGCAAAATCGAAATCTCAAGAGAATCGTTCAAGTCCCGACACGAAGAAAATTGCTGAAGGTCGGACGTTTGCCCGTGGTTTCCCAAGTCACCGAGATGCCGAAAACCACGCACGACCTCAACAGCTTCACGATGGACATAAGCCTCGTCACGGTAAGCGAGATACAGAGGCGCCGCGACATTTTGCGTTAAATAATTTTTTCAATCGGCCTTTTTCGCGAATTTCTTTAAAGATGAAAATGTTAAAAATCTGACAAAAAATATTCGTACATTATTTATTGGTACTTTGAACATGGGACATTTTTTAACAGTTTACAATAAATTATTCATGGCCGTGTACGTTGTTTGAGCCACTGTCGAAAATGGCCCATGGTCCGTACGCCAACTGCCCCATTGGCTGACGGACGTGAAAAATCTAATGACATTCTCTCAAAGTAATTATAGAGTTGCAGCTCGTCGAGCCAATGTGTTGAACTTAAAAAAAAAATGAAGTCTCATTCCGCGCTTTTGTTATGAAATATGGTCTGAAAAAAATGGCTCGATTGAGGAGTTTCGGTAAATTTCGCTTTACGGAAAGTTTTTTGAAAAACAAGTGCCCAAATGACCGTTTCTCGACAACAATTGTAAAGTAAAGTGAAAAATATCGAAAACCGAATTTTTGAAACGATTTTAAAAGTTAAGGAGGTCGGAGCGTTAGCCACAATCCAAGGTTAAATTTAATTAAAAAATACATGTTATTGTTCACACTATACTGAGTCTTTACGAATTTTCACCAGAGATCAAAAATAGTTTAATGTATGCAATTTAACGTGCGGTTAGATGAGCAAGACTTTCACACTAAAATTACATAACCTTTCACACTAAAGGTTATGCAATTTTTATTGTTATTTAGCACCAAGATAAACCATTTCTAACAACGGATCAACGCAAACTGAACCTTTGTGAACATTTAGAAAAAAAAAATCCTCATCTTGACCAATCGTAAACCATGGGCCAATAATCTCGTGACGTAAATATGAATAGGCATAATTATGAATTACAGAAGAACCTCGATTATCCGAACCAATTTGGACCGAGACTAGTTCGGATAATCAAAAGTTTGGATAATCGAAACGTGGGTTTTTTGGGACGAGATCATAAACAACACCTTTTTATATAAAAACAGTACATACATATATATTAAAATTCGATATGCATGTTAAAGTTTCTAATATATATATTTAATTGTTTATTTAATTAAAAAATTACAAATAAAAGAAGTGTGTGTGTGTGTGTGTGTGTGTGTGTGTGTGTGTGTGTGTGTGTGTGTGTGTGTGTGTGTGTGTGTGTGTATTAGACTGATTAAAAAAAAAAAAAAATTCTGGATTCTCGTGCTATTGTTGGGCACTGATAAAACAAAATTTCTCTAAAAAGATGGGCGCGGTCACTCAATTTTTAGAGGTGGCTATCTCGACTTTTTTGTATTTGAATTTTTTTTAACAAACGTATTGCATTTAAGCATAGTCATGGCTTCGGATTACGGATAAAAATCACATCCAGCAGCTGTTTCGTAACAAAAATAAACTCTAACAATTTGAAAAGGGTGCAATATTCACAATTCAAATCCAGGTAGATCAATAATGGCGTCTATACTACTCTCGTTATTCATGTAGATTTATTTATCCGCATTAACATTTCGCACTTTTTACGAAAAATTAAATTATAAGCTTTTATTCATAAATCGTATATTTACATTTTCAAAATGCTACGCTTATATTATCTTCAAACTCATTTACATTTCTTCCCAGCCATTCTCAAGTTCGTTAACATTTTGGGCAGAACGAAAATGTGCAACGTTGAACAGTTTGTCCAAATCTCTCTTAAATTTACGCTCCTTCGATATTTGTGACGGCAAATTCTTTTTAACTCGATTTTTTAAAAGTTGTTTCCAGACTAGATGGAGTTTTATTGATTTCAAGATTGCGTTATTCAATCGACGCGTTGGAATTTCAGCACATTTCCATTGTTCGAAAATTTCTTTCATCGTTTCGTGTGCACTTCGACGTATGGTCAGTTTTTCTCTGTTATGCTTGTAAAAGAACAAACTCAAAACTTTTCCGATTTTTATCCGTAATCCGAAGCCATGACTATGTTTAAATGCAATACGTTCGTTAAAAAAAATTCAAATACAAAAAAGTCTAGATAGCCACCTCTAAAAATTGAGTGACCGCGCCCATCTTTTTAGAGAAATTTTGTTTTATCAGCGCCCAACAATAGCACGAGAATCCAGAAAAAAATTTTTTTTTTGAATCAGTCTAGTATATATATATATATATATATATATATATATCTTTGTATGTATTTGAAACACCTAAAAAAAGTTGAATGCTTTTTTTATATTTTTAAAAATAAAATCGTCCATTTTTAATTGACGAACGGCTGTAACGCGTTTTTGAGCGGCTAAGTCTCGCAGCCGTTTGAGAAGGAGAAGTTGCGTTGGGTTGCTCATTGTTGCTCACGGCGGTGGCAGCGAGCAACAATGTATCTTTCGCGGCCATCGTTCGGATAATTGAGAGTTCGAATAAACTAAGTCATCGTTCGGATAATTGAGGGTTCGGATGATCGAGGTTCGGATAATCGAGGTTCTACTGTACTGAAAATTTCATTGTGAATTGTATAAAATATTCGTTGTCGTAGTTTTTTCATAATAATCATCGATAATGTTAGGCTTTTTCAAGTTAGTAGTAACACAAAAGTTTTTCTACTTCATGTAATAAAAATGTTAAAATGCATAATTTTGCCCTTTAATTATATAATTAAAAAAAATAGCATATATAGAATAAATCTGTACCTCGTATGCATTTTTTTGAGGTTCATTGAAAAAAAAAATGAATAAACCGTCATTTGACTCAACTGAATCGCTCCAACCTCCTTAAGATCCAAGTTTCGTCATTTTTTTTTCGACTTTTGCAGCTTAAGGTAGAACGAGCGCGGAATCTCGATTTCTATAGATTTTGTTCAAATTTTAACCAGATATTGTTCATATGCATGTTTGAGTGAAATTTCATAACAGTCGACTATTTAGATTGGGAGATAATGAGCTTCAAAATTGCAACTTTTAACACTGCAGGGTATGCATTGACCGAACGACAGGTCGCATAATTCGTTGTTCCATTCAACTGTGTTTATGAATTTTGAATAAAAATTATGTTTAGATAGCAAACTAAGAAAGAGTGAAAAAAGTTCGGATTGCCTTTACTATTCAGTTTTGCTAAAAACGTTCAGTAAAGACAGAATAATTATTCGTAAAACACATTTGTCCCCTATAATAAGAAGACATATGGCAACACCGCAGAACAGTATTGTTCAATATTTCGAGAAAAAAATAATTATCGCGTTCCTAAAGTTACAAATTTTTTCATAAAAAAATACTTGCATTATAAATATTAATATTTTATATTGTTTATGTTATCTTCATTAACAAATAAAAGTGTTGGTTCGTTCATAATTAATTAAAAACTTTGTTCGATTAAAAATTACTTCCAAATAAAAATTTGTGTTGGAGTATTATTTTAAATATGCCGCGCAAACTCACGTCATTGGATACGTGGATCGATGCGGTGTTGCCATATGTCTTCTTATTATAGGGGACAAATATTTTTTACGGAAAATTATTCTGTCTAAATTTCAATGCAGACCCTGCAGTGTTAAAAGTTGCAATTTTAAAACCCATTATCTCCCAATATAAATAGTCGACTGTTCTGAAATTTTACTCAAACATGCATAATGATATGAACGATGTCTCGTTAAAATTTGAACACAATCTATAGAAATCAATATTGCGCGCTCTTACTACCTTGAAAATAAACTATGGCAGATATAAGAAATATAGTAGTTCGGGTGAAAAGAACCGACGTGCTGACTGTACCATACAAATTTCAGCGAAATCTGTTCAACAGTTTTTGAGAGATCGTCGAAGCCAATTTGAAAAATACATTTTTGGGAGAAACGCGTTTAAAAGTTAACATACGTTTTACACAAAGAACATGTTGACTCGCCATTAGTCTGCTATGCCGGGTCCATATAGCACGCAAACATTTTTTGAACCTGTCACATGGGATGACCGCCTCAAGTCTCGGAACTCCTCAAACAAGTGCGCCTTAAACTCGCTCTATTGGGGTTTTGTACATATGACCAATTAACTCTTTTTTGAAACTAGATATTGAATTAGGTAATGGTTAGCGTACGACTCTAAATATTATATAATAATATAATAAATATTGATTCTGTAGCAATATAATAAATAGCAATATAATAAATTCTGTAGCAATATAATAAATATTGATTCTGGAAAAAAAAGGTAGAAACCAAAATTGTCGAGAATTTTATTCTCCACAATTTTGTTTATGGTCGTTTATGCCCTAAAGTAAAAAATGAACGAGATAATGCTGTAGTTGCTTCTTTTCCGGTATAACTCGAGAAATATTGATGGTGAAGAAAAAACTGTGATAACCAAAGTTGTAAAGCACTCAATTTCCTACAAGTTTAGTCATTACCATTTTGACTAAAAAATTGTAAATCGCTGAGTTATTCAACAAAAACAATTTTCCGTTAAATTTAAAACGACGATATTAACCGAACGCAAGCCACAATGAAACTTACACATATTGTTTTACACTAATAAGAGAAAATTCAGTGTAAATTTCAGCAGGATGAACCCAGTCATTAAGGTTAAAAAATTAAAAAATGAAACATTTTTCTTTTTTTTTTAGTGTTGCAGTACTTGGACAATTTTGATTTTTTTTTTCAAAATAGTTAATAGAAAAACGCATCTTTTTTGTAGAGGACATTTTTTCGTACGACGAGAAGGTCACTACGATACGCTAATTTGAAATTTTATCACGTGTAAAATCTTATCTTCGGTTTAAGGGAGACTTTGTCCTTAGAGTGCCATATTTCAGGTGTTTACATTTTATTTTTTTTTAAAGGAAACGAGTAAAGCTTTTTGAGTGCGGTTTTTTTCTTGCTTTTATTCATGATATACAGAACGTTAAAAAAAAATGTTTTTGAAAAAAAAACCAAAATGGCGGCCGTTGCAGCTCCGCGAAAGCAGGTCCTCAAATCGCGGGAGGTAAACGGCTAACATCACTGCCCCCTCTTTGTTAATCTGAAACACAAATTCAAAGCATATTATCAATCTGTGACCCTTTTGGTCATGGAATGACGGATGGGTTTTTCGTTTAGTACAAATTTCGGAAAATGGCGGCAATTTAAAAAAAAATCGAATTTTCGCGTTTTTTTTCGCATAAAAAGATAAATAATAAATGCAAAAATGTATCTATCGAAAAAACGATCCGTCATTCCGTGAAGACATATTTTCTGAGTATGCTCTCGAAATTTCAGGTCGATATGTTAATTACAGCGGTCAGGAGAATGTCAGCCATTTTAAAAAACGTGTTTTCGAGAAAAACGCGTTTAAAGTTTTGTAATGTGTTTACACAAATGTGTTTTATAATTACCGCTAATCGGCAATGCCTGGTCCAAAGAGGCATCCCTCCTCTTCTTCTAGCTGCTCATATTGAGCCGCTGACATCTCCCGCTGGGCACAAAGGACAAAGTCTCCCTTGATCGAGAGTTAGCGAGCCGATAAAAATCTGAAAAAAAATGCGTACTCAAAATATATGATACGAAAACATTACCAGCTTTGAAAAAGATTGAAGAAGGTCAGGCTTTTAGGCCTGCCGATTGAAACTGTGTACAATCTTTTTTCAGGAGGGCATGATGCTGATCACGGTCTCGGGGCTGTTCAAAGAGCACGAGACGAAGGACGAGCCGATGCGCTACTTCAATCGAACGTTCGTGGTGGTGCCGGAGGGTAGCGGCTACTGCATAAGAAACGAGCAGCTTCATCTGTCCGAACCGACGCGAATGCAAGAGAAGCGCGCGATCGAGGGGGTGCCAGCGCAGATGGTGGCGCCGCCGGTCCAGGTGGCGCCTTCGTCGTCCACGGTCGCCAATGTCGCGGGGCCCGCGTCGTCGTGCGGCGGGCTCTCCTCGGGCGAGATCACGGACGAAGTGCGGCAACAAATGACGATAACCCTGAGCCAACAAACGAACATGAACCTCGAGTGGAGCCTCAAGTGCTTGAAGGAAGTCGACTGGAAATACGACGTAGCGATGGCCGCCTTTCAAGAGTTCTTCAAACTCGGTCGGATACCACCGGAAGCGTTCAAAAAGTAATTTAACGAAAGCAAAAAGCAACAAAAACAAAACCGACAGAGTCCATTCGTGTTCTGCCAAACGACTCTGGTTTTCGCGCTACGA
Source organism: Ophion obscuratus (assembly GCA_964007375.1). Lineage (NCBI taxonomy): Eukaryota > Metazoa > Arthropoda > Insecta > Hymenoptera > Ichneumonidae > Ophion > Ophion obscuratus. Next base: position 5,789,654 of record OZ023314.1, on the reverse strand, counting down.
CGAGATTTTTCACGATCACACGGGCCAGTTTTGTATCTCGTTTGAGATGAAAAAGAAGCGGGGAAAAAGCGAAGCCAACGAGTACCGCGAGTGGAACGCGATTCGGTGAGTATCGAAGTAAAACAAAAAGAACCGATTTCATCCGCCCAATCAATCTTTGTGCAATTTCATCTCGACGTTCCAAGCCGATAGTCTCGAAAAGGTATCGGCTCGCCCGCGCATTCCCGTAACGATCTCCGCACCAACGCAAAACGCGAAAACTCCCCGAAATTGGTCACGAACTCGAGAGTTGTCGCCTTTTGCGTTCGTCGCCGACGATCCCCGACGCGTTTTTCGCCGACCAGGCAGACTTGGCGATTCGGGCGAGCCGATACCCGGAAAAAAAAACACTCGATCGGTACTCGTCGGCTGGTCGCGCGCAGCTAGAGTTCGGCGTAGAATAATTGGCGAGACTAGCGTAATTAGAATAAATCTGAAAATCGCCAGGAAATGTACGACGTGTACGTTTAGATACGGCAGGGTCGAAGATCGCGTTAGAAAATTCTCCACATTGCGCCAACGCGTGAGCGAAGTAAATTTTTCATCGACAAACCATACAGGCAAAACGCGCAGCTCATCTTCGAGACTGCCCGGCTGCTCGTTTCCCACCAAATTCCACTAGGATCCCTAGTTCCCTAGACGGATTCCAAGTGGATCGTGGGAAAAATTCGTGCAGGACGAACGAACGAAAAGTTGCGAAATTCACGCCTCGTGCGACTGTTCAATCTTTTTTTCTCCTTTTTTTTCGACACTCGGACGAGATCCAGCGAGTATACGCGTTTTCCCGACGATCCCGAGAACGAACGTTCAAACGAAACCAAAGTCTCAAAATTCCCTTCGCGTGTGTATTTTTGTTTGTGTAAAAAAAATAGTCGTTTGAGCGTTCGCGTCTCGCGGAAGATATTTTTCGATCGAACGGCGTAGTCGCCTGTTGGTCCAGCCAAGCAACCAAAGCCGCTTTGACAGCTCGAAAATATTGTCTCCAGCGGAAATTCAAAATTCGCTTCAACGCCCCGGCGAAACGGTAGCAAAAACATCGCGATATCGACGCTAAATTGAGCCGGGAAAATTGTCGACGGCGACGGTTAAAATCCATGCAGGAGCACAAATTCGTTTCGCCGAGTGGACTAATCGAGATTCGAGGGGGAAAAAAAAATCGCTTGCCAAGTGCCGATAAAAATGAACAAGAGCCAAAAATAAGGAACTACGTCGCCCTGACGAGTTTCCGTCAACCGCTACCGGGGAGAGTGAGAGAGTTTCGTCATCGAGCGAGGAAGACCCGGGGCGCAGTCCCGGCCGGGCCCTCGCCCATTCTCGAGGAGAGTGCTCCATTCTCGCAGCGCGCGCTTCGAAGCGTCTGCGTCGGACCTCTTCGAGGCCCTTCGACCTCGTGTACTCTCGCGCGTGTGTCACGGTCGCTCGGTCCGTGAGAGCAAGAAGAATATTTAATAAAAAAAACGCGGGCACGCGCCTTGGTCGCTGAGAATCGCTGGCTCCGTCCTCCGGTCGCTCGTACCACGCGACCGGGGACATCCGGAGAGTTGGAACACTCGGAAACAGGCGTCCAAACCATCCACGTGCCCCAACCAACGAACAACAAGATCGCCGCAACGTCCACGAATCTTATCGACGACCAACTATTTGCGAGGACGACAAAAAAACTGTCCAACATCGTGAACGAAAAAAAAAAGAAACATCCGATTTCGCCGAGACGCCGTCCGGACGCGACACTCGTCTCGACATTTCGCTCAGCTACGAACATCTTTTCTTTTTTCCATTCCATTGTCACACGTCCGAATACACTCCGACGAAGAAGTAATTTGTGCTCTTGCATCGATTTTCCCGCTGGCGCCACGAAAAAAAAAAACTTCCAAACTCACGTCGCGATCTCATCTTTTCTTTTTTACACGATTTATTTTTACGCTCACGCGAAATAAAACAATTATAATTTGCGTTCGAGGAGAAGAAAAACGTGACGCTCGAGAGCAGCAGCGACGCTTTTGCACGGCGAGAGATGATTATTGTTCGGTCGTCTCGCTTGTCGATATCGCGGCGAACGATTAGGAAAATTATCCTTGCCACCTTTCCGCGCGTGTGTGTGTGTTTCTTTTTTCCCTTTATTATTTTGATAAACCGCCGAGGATACGTTGAACAATTCTGCAGCCAATTAACCGCGAATGAAGCGAAAACAACGGTAAAATACCGCAAAGATTGTCAATATTTCGCGGCGGCTGTTCTTAAACGATACGTACGAATATTTACTTTTGTACAACTTCGTCCTCAAGGGGCAAGGGGTGAAGGGCGGACATGATGTAAATAACAAGAAAAAAAAATTAAAAAGTCAAATTAAAGAAGAAAAAAAAAACCCAAGTACGTTACGTTATTCGGATGCGGGGGTGGCTTGACAAACGTTCGAAAATAATCTTCGAAGTGTACATATAGTCCTAATTAAAACTTAAGTTTCTAACTTTTAGAGAAAATCATTAGTGCTCGATTGTGTCTTGCACTGCAACAACAACAACAAAAATGTTCATATATATATAAATATTGTACGCATACGTGTCCACGTGAAAAAGAATAAAGAATCACGACTAGCCAATGTAACGATAAGTGATAACTGCATAATATCGATAAGAGACGTTTATTGCTGCGCAAAGAGGAATCAATAAATTGAATATTACGTATTGAGCTGGACTTTTATTCGGTGTCAAATATGAGCTCGGATTCGAGGGGAATAGCGTCGATGCTGATAAGCGTGTCCATCGTTTGCTTGCGCTTTCGCTCGAAAAATCCAATCCTTTTGAGGACATAAGCGAGGCCGATGAGCGCCAAGAGTCCCAGCAGTATCGAACCGAGGATTATCCAGATGCTCACGCTTTTCACCTTTCGAGCGAGATGAAACGTTGTCGTTACCGGCACGACGGTTCTGTTGGAAAATTGAGACGGATTTTTTTTTTTTCTTCGAAAATGCAATTATTTTGCAACAGTGATCGTTCGATATTTACATTGAATGGTCGCTGTGACAATGGAGGCGTTGGAGGATTTTATTTTAGGGCATTTTTGTCATCGTCGTAATTATGCATTTGCGGGGTTATTGGCGCAATTATTTTTAGGATGATTTTACAATGCATTATTATCATTATTGTGGAATGACCGTACGTCATCGTCGTACGTGGCCTTATGAATATTAACGGGTTATACGCAGTTAGAAATTTCAAAAAATCGATTTTTTTTACGGCAATTTCGGAATGTACAGATATGTGAGTATATTCACGGAAAATATCAAATCGATCCAGCGAATATTCTCGGTAATACACACATATTTGTGAGGACGCTCGGCGCGCTACAGAGTAAGCGCGCGAAACTTCAAACGCGGTTTTTCTCAAAACGGTGTTTTCAAAGTCGGTGAGCACAATTTCTCGAAAACGGCTCAACCGATGGGTCTGCAATTTTAACGGCGGGGTAAAGTTAATTCGGCGAAAAATAGGCATGTTTTTAAGATTTTTTTGGCGTAACGAAAAGTGTTCGTTTATTGAAAAATTTACATATAATAAAGTAACATTTGAACAACATTCTCCTAAATTTGCATTGCAAAATATTCAAAATTGAGCGAGTGAAAATTAAACCCCGGAGGCGCCTCGAAAAAAAGTTGGTTTGCGGTGTGCACCATAACTCGCAACAGAATCATTTGAAACAAAAAAATCAAAATGCATCTGTTAAAGGAGATGTTTCTCGAGGTAATGACGGGAGGATTTTTTTTTCTTCGATTTTTCGATTTTTCGTAGTACTTGGGAGCCAAAAACCCGATTTTCGCTAAAAAAAATCGGCTAATTTGTTGTTGAAAAATGAGTAATTATTAAAAAAAAAACAAAAAAGCTCTCGACAATACCTGGTGAATTATGTGAAGAAGTACTGTGCAAAATTTCAAAGCGATTGGTCCAGTAGATTTTGAGTTATCGTGCACACGGACTTCAAATATGACAAGTCTCAGAAAAACGGTTTGAAAAACGCAGAAGAGAAGAGAACGGCATGGAGCAATAGACGCTCAAATACTCATAACTTCGTCAATTTTACTCCGATCGACTTGAAATTTTAACACAATATTCTTGATATATTATGCATTCATTTAAAAAATGAAAAAAAAATGAAAAAAAAATTTAATACTTTACCCCGCCCTTAACACAACCTTGTCAAATATATTCTTCAGGCATTGATCGAAAGAATAAGATTTCCAATAATTATTTCTATGTTTTTTTCAACGATTTAACGAAAAAAATGGGTCGAAAATCGAAATTGTTTCTTTCCGGAGCCACCATTTTGTCAAAAATTAAAATTTCGACTATTCCTTCGATCAATATCTGGATTCATCTTTCCCCTAAAAGAATCTTTTTGGTTTTTTCATTTTAGATAATCCATACCGGAAATACTTTGCTCACCGCCGGACACTTTTTTCGGGGACCTCCAGGACACTTCCTACAAGAGCAATGTTAATGAATATTTATGAAAATAACAAATGCCAATTTAAAGCTTAAGGATGCTACTATACTCCCTAATACTTTTCGTTTTGCCTGAATAAAGTCCTTTTCCAGAAAAAAATCGTGAAAAAAACGACTTTTTTGGCCTCGCAACTGGGTATAACGCCTTAAGGTAACTATTATTAGAATTAGAATTTTAGACTTTAGAATTGGAATTTTAGAATTTACAATTAGAATTTTAGAATTCGAATTTTAGAATTTAGAATTAGAATTTTAGAATTTAGAATTAGGATTTTAGAATATTAGAATTATTATTATTTTCGTAATTATTTTTGTTATCCTAATTATTGCAATTATTTTCATGATCGTAATTATCGTGATTATTTTTAGAATTATAATGATCGTATTTATTTTGAGAATTATTTTATTTAGAGCATTATCATCATCATGATTATTAACATTATTACTATTATTAATTATTTCTATCATTGTAATTATCGTAATTTATTATCGCAATTAATTTTAGGATTATTTTATTTGGACCTTTATCATCATCATCATTATTATTACGATTACTATTGATATTGCAATCGTTATTATTACTTTTGTTATGAATATAGGCAATTCATAATCAGGTTAGCGGGCTATTTTCATATTATATTTTCAAAACTACATTACCACAGATTTTTCAAGTACCTATTAAAATGTGACATGTAAAAAAAATCGAAATTCTGATTGAAACGTGCATGAACGTTAACGATTTACGAAATGCTTTTTTAATGGAAATAGCACAGTGTCTTCGACTTGAGAACATTATGAGGAGAGCACGTTTTTTTCTTCTTTTATTGTGTACATTTTGAACGAGTTTGTCTTTAGAACGGACTCGAGGTTTTCATGAGGTGTATGACACTCGTTAAGAGGAGGGTAGGGGTTTGCACTTTTGAAAAATCGATTTTTTCTTGTCTTTTCTTATAGTTAAACATTTCAAGAATATAATCCCAAAATGTCAAGTCAATCAGAGCAAAACTCTCGAAGGTATTGACTATTTAGACCCGCTCCTCTAACACTGCAGCTTCGACTTTTCTAAACTTCAAACGCGTTTTTCTCGAAACCACTTTTTCAAAGTCCGTGTTCACTGCCATTTGAAAACTACATGACCGATTTATTTCAAACTTGGTACACACTTTCTACATATAAAATACCTCCCCTCAACGGTTAGTTTGAGGTTTTTTTTACATTAAGGGGGTCTTCCACCTCTAAAATGGCGGAATTTTTCGTGAAAATAGCACTTTTCACTTTATATGACCACGAAAAATTTAGAAATGAAAAAAAAATTATCAAACACCGTTGGGGGGAGGATTTGATGATACTTTGACTAAATTTTAATGGTTCTTGATTTCCGATAATTTCTAGCTGAGATACAGTGAACACCGCAAATCGTGTTTTTCCAAAGGCGTTTTCGGAAAAGCTTTGTTACCGGCTTGTTTGTGGATATTTTTGGGTACATATTTCACGGAATGTTTTTGAAATGACACTTAACCATCTACAAAAGGTTTCAATAAGTTTACTCTATCCATATTGATGAAAAAAAATCGCAAAAAAGTGTTTTTTTTTTTCACGCTGAAACCCCTACCCTCCCCTTAAGGGAGGGTAGGGGTTTGAAAATTTGAAAATTTCGAAAAATCTAAAGCAAGCAAGACTTGAAGAAATAGACGATGATGAGCAATCAGAAGGGATTTTGTACGGTGCAAGAATTGCCGATTCAGTTTAGGTAAGAGTTTTTCATAGTATAAACTTCAAACGCGTTTTTATCGAAACAACGTTTTCAAAATCTAGCTCCATCGTATCTCTAAAGCTAATAAACCGATTATCTTGAAATTTCAACCACATATTGTAAACATGATTCGCAACAAGATGACTCTCGATGGTTTAAAAAATTTAATTTTTGCTCTTTTTTTGCGAAAAACTGGGAAAAAATGTGTTTTTGATTTTTTTTTTCGTTTTTCATCTGCCATTTTTTCATTTTTTGATAAAACTTTATATCCGAGGGTCATTTTGTAGCTGGTGTCATACGGAATCTTATGGACTTCGATTTTTTTGTTTCAGACAAGCCGTTGCCGAGTTGTGATGGAGCTACCTTACCCACTTATTTTTGAGGCGTTAAGTTAAACTATAGTTTTTGTATTTAAAAATGAATAAAAATGAATTATTTTTTTTCAAATGTATTTGAAGACTATTTATCAAGCCCAACAACTTTTATTTTCATATCTTTTATAAAATCCTCAAAAAATCGCGAAAATAGCCTTTTTTCGTGGTCCCAAAGTGCCCCTTAAGAGAATTGACCGGGAAAATTAAAATCTATACTGAGAAAACGATATATTTCTATGTACCAGGATTTGTCAACTATTAACAAATGGTAAATTTGGATATGGCGAAATAAATATCTTCTGACAGTTAATGAATCATTCATTCGAGCCTCTGAATTGTCACAAATAAAGATTTCATAATAGTTAAGAAATGGGAACTTTAATGGAACATACCCGTTCTTAATAGCCAATAGATATGCAGTTGGTCTAACCCACTGCTTCGTTCTGATATACTATAAATACTTGTTTCCTATAACTGAGGCGTTTATTCAATGAGATCGGTGAAAAAGTTGTCCCAGATGTAAAGAATAGTTGAGTGAACGATATTTTATATTCGCACAAATCAAGTTTCGTGTATAACTACCAAATAAATGTTTGGATAAAGTAATTCATTGATTGTCGGCAGATGAATGTGCAGTTGATTCAATGTAGCACTATAGTGCTAGTGGGCAAGTGTACAAGGAACGACTCTCATAGAAAATGAGAGTTGTTCCTTGCTACTTGTAGAGGACAAATCGTTGGACAACGATTTCTCCTCTACAAGTAGCAAGTCCGTTAATCGGAGGACAACAAAGATGGCAGCATCAATACGTCATAGAGCAAGGAACAACTCTCATAGAAAATAGGCGGTCGACCGGTCCCACGATCGACGTCTTGGCCATCCCTGCTCTAATGCATAATTTAATATTCTCTATACATACTTTCGAAAGTTTCCTAAAGATTTGACAAGTCCCACAAAACAAGCGAATCGTTAATTGATGCCATCGGCGCAGAGAATAAATTCACGTTTTCACGGTCACAAACTGATATACTCTAGGTAAGTGGACATGCGGTCACGCACAGTCTCCAGTGTACCTCAATCGTATCTACGTCGCGTCTGCGCATAAACGAGCTTTCGCGGGAAAGGGCCATGGTAACGTACAAAGTAAACCCGGGAAAAAAAGTTCATATCTGAGTGGATATGTTCATACATGTTTCAGATATTGTCATATATGTATCAGATATATTTATATCTGACATTTTACAGAATCATATATGAATAGGTCTGATCATATTCCACATCACATATGCATATAGAAGATCATATCTGATCAAATACAGTATCTGGCCTGACCATATATGAACTCATATCTGTTCATATCTGGCTAAGTACCAAAGCGAGTTGGTACCGTAAATTCATATCTGAACATACATGATGTAATATGTGAACGTATCTGTTCGTATAAGATCATATCCGATCAAATACGGTACCAGACTCAGCTATATAGATCTCATATATGTTTTTATCTGGTCAGGTACCAAGGCGAGTTGGCAGCGTGAAACCATATCTGAACATGGATGATGTGATATATGAGCAGGCACGTTCATATAAAATTTTATTCCATCAGATACGATACCAAACCTGGAAAATATACGAAGTCTTATACACTCGTACCTTGTCGTATGTATATGCAGTTCACACATTTTTGTTCACACATGAAAACATCTGAATATATGAAACGATATATGAGGATATGAGATGATATCCGATCAGATATGTTATTATTAATATTATTAATTATTAACACGTCAAGTGATGACGTGTTAATGACCCTGCTCTATATATGTAAACATTTTAATATCTTCATGACGGCATTAACAAGATTTGATCTGTCTAACCAGGATAAGATTTGCTCTGATATAGTCGGAGTCACACCTGGTCTGATGGCTCAGATAAACTATGATTCTATCATATGGGCAGGTCTATTGTTCATAGATGTCCAGGTCTACTGGGATCCACGGTATTTTATTCTTATACGGACAGATAGATCTGGTCCAATAAGATTAGATTTGCCTGACATGATCAGATCTGGCCCAATAAAATCAGATCTGGTCCAACAAGATCAGATCTTGCCTGGGGAATTGGATCTGGTCAGACCTGCTGCGATATGGACGGGTCTGCTCTCAAAATTATCAAAATGGCTCTGACATGATCATACATACTCAGATATAAGCATACATGATCTGTCATGATACTACATGAACAGATATTGCCAATTTTCTTGTCTGATCATATCTGATTCTACAGATATGATTCAGATATATTCAGATATGAACTTTTTTTCCCGGGAACGGTCTTGCCAAATTGCCAAACGTATCTCAAGTACAGATTTGTTAACTATTAACAAAACATTGTTTGAGACGAGTCGTCGATTTTTTAACAGTTATTTGCTAACTATTAACAGGGCTGTATTTGATTAAACTGAAGATTTTTTAATTATTACCAAATATTCATTTTGTAGTGAGTGTACGATTGTTATCTCAAAGAACTACTGGGCCAACATCTTAAATACAAATTCATTAATAGTTAATAAATCCTTATTTGCGATAAATAGAGAAGTTGTCGCGTCAACTGTGTGACTCTTGGCTCAAATGCGGCCAAGATAGTCGTTTTGAATGAAGATCGGTTAATTGTTGTGACATGTTCATTTGCATTGAAGACAGGATAGTCGCGGCAACTATACGTTAACGGCCCCAAATCTAAATATATTAATTGTGAACAAATCTCTACTCTTTTGAACTGTATTATCATAACAAAATTTCAACTCGTTTTTCGATTACCATAAACATCTATTGAGTTAAGAGGAATAAAAATGATCAAATAAATCATTGTTTTTAAAGAAATACTATGGCAATAAAATGTTGTCACGAGAACACGAATATTTCTTGACGACTAACAAATTTTGTAACAGTTAATGAATATTTGAATAAAAGTGCTAACTAAATATTTCTTTACTATAAATAAACTAATCTGCTGACGATGACGTTAATTTGTCTCTGATAGACCCGCCAGTAATTCTGATGATTTCAACTCGGTACTTAAGGGGCTATACCAGTGTGACACTTTCAAAAAATCGATTTTTTTCCTTTTTCGAGAATTTATACTTTCAAGAATATCCTGTAAAAATGTCAAGGCCGTATCTCGAATCATTTTATCTTGCAAAAATCGATAGTTAAATCTTTAAACGCGTTTTTCTCGAAATGAGATTTTTCAAATTTGCTGACATTGTAACTCAAAGAGCATTTATCCGCTTGACATGAAACTTGACCTGAGTACTCTTGAATATATTTACTCTACAATGACGTAGGATATTTTTGATTTGATGAAAATGGACGATTTGGCATTGAAAAAACGACCATTTTATAGACAAGAAAACAGACTTTTTTCATAAATACGCTATTTTGTTAGATTTTGATATTTTTCGAAAACCCTACGTCATCGTACAGGAAATACCTTCCAGTTTAACGACATTTTTTTCCTTTTTCGGTTTCAGCTACTCAATCGGCCGGAATCATGTCAGCAGTGGAGGAACTTTTTTTGGCGCCTCCGAAGGCAGCGCATAAGTCGCTTGGATCTCAATATTTTTCTATGAAAAAATTATGTAATATAGGTCAAATATAGCCAAATATATTCTCAATTTTCCGAAACATTTAATTGAGTACTTTTCTTCCAAAAAATTCCCGAAAATCACCCAAATTTTCAGCGTTCACACTGGTATCTTAAATGGTGTATTAAATCTTTTGAAGTAAAGCACCAAAATGGATTTTTTAGGTCTTGCCTCTCCTGCCCTTGGAGTTTACTCACCCAGTACCGGAAACGACCGGGTACATCGCTGGGTTGACGACTTCGAGCCAGGCCTCGCTCGCAAAACGAATGATTTTTTCATTCTCGTCGGCCTCGTCTGCAAACGAGAGAGAGAGAGAGAGAGAGAGAGAGAGAGAGAGAGAGAGAGAGAGAGAGAGAGAGAGATAACGATTGGTTTTTTTGCGGCCTCCGAAAAAAATCAAAAATAAAAATAAGCAAAAAAAAATCGTTACTGTAAAAATTACCGGTCAATTTGGAATTGTCGATGACGAATTTGACCTGAAGCTTGGCAACGTCCTGCGACGTTTTGAGGTGTGCGACGTTGCAGACTATTTGTCCGCACTTGACATTCGGCGTGGAACAATTGAGATGAATTTCCGGGGCGTTGATGAATTCCGGCATCGAGCGATGGCGTTCCGCGTGCGCGGTGTTCTCGATGGGCGATTCGGTGGGAACGATCGATAGGGGTGTCAGGGTGTTGACGTCTAAAATCGGCAGATTGTCGCCCGATGTACGTCGATTTCTCATATTATTGGCGAACACGTCCAACTTGATCATTTCCTGAGACTTGCGTCGATTCGTGGCTCTGTCGTCGATGAGGCGCGGCGCTGAGATCGACAGGTTGCTCATCGAGCATTCGTAAGAACGTCCCAAAATCGAGATCTGCAAGCAAGGAGAGAGAGAGAAAACGTACGGACTTCCGGATAGCGACACGCAACCGGAACCGGAAATGGCGGAGGGAAAAGTGTCGGGATGAATGGAAAAGTAGGAAAAACAAAAACAATGTCGATAATCGACTCACTCGTGGCTTGTTCCCTATCGTCAGGTACTCCAAATCGCCAATCTTGTAAGGGACTCGAATACTTAGCCGTGCTTCGTGTATCGGCGTAGCGCCGAAACGCAAAATTTGATAAGTGTGCTGGAGCGTCACGTTCGAAACTTTCTCATTGTTGTAGTTGAAGTAGTAGCTGTCGTCGGAGGCTTTTCTGCAATTGGAGAAAAAAAAACATTATCCTACGTGATCAATTTGCTCTTATTTTGGCAGGGGGATAAACATTTTTCAACCGTCACCAATCACTCAGTTCATGCGAGTTTGGATGAAAATGGAGAAATTACGGGAGACTTTGTCCCGAATTGAGCAGCGGGAGATGTTAGCGGCTCAACATGAGCAGCTAGAAGAAGAGGAGGGATGCCTCCATGGACCAGGCATTGCCGATTAGCGGTAATTATAAACACATTTGTGTCAACACATTACAAAACTTTGAACGCGTTTTTCTCGAAAACACGTTTTTAAAAATGGCTGACATTCTCCCGACCGCTGTAATTAACATATCGACCTGAAATTTCGAGAGCATACTCAGAAAATATGCCTTCACGGAATGACGGATCGTTTTTTCGATAGATACATTTTTGCATTTATTATTTATCTTTTTATGCGAAAAAACAACGCGAAAATTCGATTTTTTTTAAATTGCCGCCATTTTCCGAAATTTGTACTAAACGAAAAACCCATCCGTCATTCCATGACCAAAGGGTCACAGATTGATAATACGCTTTGAATTTGTGTTTCAGATCAACAAAGAGGGGCCAGTGATGTCAGCCGTTTACCTCCCGCGATTTGAGGACCTGTTTTCGCGGAGCTGCAACGGGCGCCATTTTGGTTTTTTTAACAAAACAAAAATTTTTTTAACGTTCTGTATATCACGAATAAAAGCAAGAAAAAAACCGCACTCAAAAAGCTTTACTCCCGAGTAAAAATGATTGTATATACTTAGATACAATTATATAAAAATGATATACAATCATATATATTTATATATAGGTTTATATATAATTGTATATAACTCTATACATTCGTATATATAATCCGATATAAATGTACTTCCATCAAATTTGATTTGATAAAATTATATATAGTTCTGTATATAATGATATATGGAGATACTATTTTGATACGGAGTTTATATAATTAGATATAATATCATATACAGTTATATATAATTCAATATAGTGTTGTATATAATTATATATATACGTGAAATTTTTATTTACGGTTTATATAATTAGATATAATATTATATACAGTTATATATAATTCAATATAGTGTTGTATATAATTGTATATATACGTGAAAATTTTATTCACGGTATATAAAATTGTATATGACTGTATATGACCCGAGTAAAAATGATTGTATATACTTGGATACAATTATATATGACTCTATACATTCGTATATATAATCCGATATAAATGTACTTCCATCAAATTTGATTTGATAAAATTATACATATTTCTGTATATAATGATATATGGAGATACTACCCGAGTAAAAAATGAATATATATAATCATATATAATTGTATATTAATTGATCATGTACTATTGTATACAAAAATTGGCCCGATAGAATTGTATATATTTGTATACGTTTATATACAAATTTATACAATTCTATCGGGCCAATTTTTGTATACAATTGTATATGATCATATATGATCATACAATTATATATGATTATATATATATATATATATAATCATATATAATTGTATATTAATTGATCATATACAATTGTATACAAAAATTGGCCCGATAGAATTGTATATATTTGTATATAAACTTATACAATTGTATAAGTTTATATACAAATATATACAATTCTATCGGGCCAATTTTTGTATACAATTGTATATGATCAATTAATATACAATTATATATGATTATATATATTCATTTTTACTCGGGCTCGTTTCCTTTAAAAAAAATAAAATGTAAACACCTGAAATATGGCACTACAAGGACAAAGTCTCCCTAAAAAAAAAAGGAATTGATTGTTCGATTCACCCGCTGAGAGCGACCGAAAGGTTCGCTTTGAGGTGGAGAGGCGACGCGACCGAGACGACTCCATGATTCGTGCTTCGAGTTTTTATGTCGACTCGGAAGTCGAGCTTGGTTCCGTCGGCTGAACCGTTGTGCAGTCGGTTCATGTCGAGATCGAGGCTAACTATTTTCTGGAAAATTAATTACGTATAATGATAATTGGTAGCAAAGCTAAATATTATAGAAATAGAAACATTATTATTATCATTGGTCATTTATTACCAATCCACTTTACCTGATCCCGTATTTTCATTAAGGGGTGAGATGAAGTCAGATTTTTCAAAAAATCGATTTTTTTAAACATTTACTTGAAGCATGATGTTTGGAAAATATTCCCTGAAAATTTCAAGTCAATCCGATCAATAGTTTTCGGTATATCCCACAATTAGCGAAGGGGCGTCGGGTCCCCATGATAGGTAGCAGCTGACAAACGCGCAAGCAATAATATCCGGGCAGAACGCTTCGAAGACAACAAAGAATTGATATTTTGGAAGCTTCCACATCGGCTGAAGCCCTATCGTATGGGCCAGGAATTGATGATTCGATGTGAGTAATTTTTTAATTAGTATTTCTATACATAAATCAAGTGTAAAATTGGCAAACGCTTTCAGAAATTTTCAAAAAATTATTACTCAAAAACTGGAAACATTAGCAAAATTTTATGAAGAATATTTACGTTTTAAAATTACCCAAAATGTTTTAAAAAAAGAATTAATCCCGAAAAACTTTAATTTTTTGAAAAATTCTTTTAACAATTGGCTGTAAACAATTGAATGCTCGACTTTTCGGCAAAAATTGTGATATTCGGATTCAGCGGATCAAAAAACATAAAAAAAGTTTAGCTTCATGCATCGAGCTCAAAATTTTACGAACATATAATACCGTATCCACGTCGAAAAACTTTAAACGCGTTTTTATCGAAACTACCCGAGTAAAAATGATTGTATATACTTAGATACAATTATATAAAAATGATATACAACCGTATATATTTATATATAGGTTTATATATAATTATATATATACGTGAAACTTTTATTTACGGTTTATATAATTAGATATAATATTATATACAGTTATGTATAATTCAATATAGTGTTGTATATAATTGTATATATACGTGAAAATTTTATTTACGGTATATAAAATTGTATATGACTGTATATGACCCGAGTAAAAATGATTGTATATACTTGGATACAATTATATAAAAATCATATACAATCATATATATTTATATAGGTTTATATATAATTGTATATGATTCTATACATTCGTATATATAATCCGATATAAATGTACTTCCATCAAATTTGATTTGATAAAATTATACATATTTCTGTATATAATGATATATGGAGATACTACCCGAATAAAAATGAATATATTTTATTGGTTTTTTCCTTAGGTACACGCTTTTCGCGTTTGTTACCTATTCTTCCCCACATTATGACCGTTCTTTCCTCTACTGTTTTACTTCCTTTTTTCTCCATCTTCCTCTCTGTTCCCCCCTCTTGCGGCCGCAGCCGACTTCCCCCTCCGTATTATATTCATCATGACATTTTCTGTCATGGGTATAGGGAAACTGCGGAAAACCTATACCAATACAGCCGGTCATCGAATTCGCCGCCCGGTCGTGGAACTAGTCTTATTTCGCCGCGAAATGCCGAAGAAAAACATTTCACGACGAAATGTACGCGACCGGGATTCGAACTCGGGACCTCCCGGTCCGCTGGTTTAGTGGCGAGCACGCTAACCACTAGACCATCGCACCGGTTTAAAAATGAATATATATAATCATATATAATTGTATATTAATTGATCATATACAATTCTATCGGGCCAATTTTTGTATACAATTGTATATGATCAATTAATACACAATTATGTATGATTATATATATATATATATATAATCATATACAATTGTATACAAAAATTGGCCCGATAGAATTGTATATATTTGTATATAAACGTATACAATTGTATACGTTTATATACAAATATATACAATTCTATCGGGCCAATTTTTGTATACAATTGTATATGATCAATTAATATACAATTATATATGATTATATATATATATTCATTTTTACTCGGGTATGTTTTTCAAGTCGGTGACCACTATAATTCAAAAACCACTCGATGGATTCTGATGAAATTTGGTGTGCTTATTGATAGCATTAAAAACTAGTCCTTAATCGAAGGATTTTCATTTTTCGTGAAAATTTCTATTTTTTTAACAATAAACTAGCGATTTTTTGGTCGAAAATCGAAAGTTATCTGTCGGAAGCCGCCATTTTGTTAATTAAAAAAAAACTTCAATTAAGGACTAGATTTATTATTAAACTAATGATTTTTTTTTGTTTTTTGATTTGAGATGATCCAGTAAAATTTTATGATGGTCACTGCAAAGCACTACATGCCGAAGGGTCCGACAAAGATAGCGATATTGTTATAAATGATCAATATTTTTCTTTGAAAATTTGTACAAATCAAATTGAAATATAACATAAAAAGTCTGTGTGACGACTTTTGTAAAACCATCTCAATTACTATAAAATTTTTTTATTGAAAATGCTCATTTTTTCACGCCTCTGACTGCGTCTCACTCCTTAAAAAGAGTAGGGAATACAAAGCGAGAGGAATAGAGTTCCGAAATCGATATATTGCAGGAAGTATGAAAAGAAAAAGCAAAGTATGGAAATGGAAGCTTACTGGGAAGAGAAAGGTACACAGGAATAAACCGAAGAAATATGAGCAAGGCTAACAAGAAAAGGTTGCGAGGTCGATCTCTCCGATTTCGATTAAATGTGGCACGCTCATAGGATGGGTAAAAATAGGCGACACGTATTTTTTTTTTATATCTGCGGATCCCGTTTTTCAAGGGGTGAAACGCGCCCTCGAAAAAAGGGTTGTTTTTCGTTTTTCGTCAATAACGTTATCGCTCTCATCTCCAATGCATGGTACACGAAACAATAAACATTGTTGCAATTTGAAATTTTTCCGTATCTCGTATCGTTAAAACGTTATCGTCGAAAAACGAAAAAACACCCCAATTTTCGAGGGTGCGTTTCAACCCTTACAAAATCGGGTTCCGCAGATGTAAAAAAATACGTGTCGCCTATTATTACCCATTCTACAAGCATGCCAAATTTCATCGAAATCGAAGAGGTCGACCTTGCAACTTTTCCTTGCGAGATGCGGAAATATAGGCGAAAGAGGGAACAAGGGATGCAAAGATACCCTATGTCGGTTTTTGTTTGGGTCACTATAAAAAAGCGCGGTCAAATCTTAGCAATTCTTATCTATTTTTTGAAAAAAATCTCGTTTTCTTTTGTTTAAAATCAACCAGGCGGCCAAAATTAAGTACACCGTTAAGTACACCCTTACGTTCAAAGGTCCTCCACGAGATTGTTTATAGCTTCTTTAAGGGCGGGATAAGTATTTAAATTTTTTTTTTCATTTTTAAAAAATTTTTAAAATTAATGCATATTATATCAAGAATATTGTGTTAAAATTTCAAGTCGATCGGAGTAAAATTGACGAAGTTATGAGTATTTGAGCGTCTATTGCTCCATGCCGTTCTCTTCTCTTCTGCGTTTTTCAAACCGTTTTTCTGAGACTTGTCATATTTGAAGTCCGTGTGCACGATAACTCAAAATCTACTGGACCAATCGCTTTGAAATTTTGCACAGTACTTCTTCACATAATTCATTAGGTATTGTCGAGAGCTTTTTTGTTTCTTTTAATAATTACTAATTTTTCAACAACAAATTAGCCGATTTTTTCAGCGAAAATCGGGTTTTTGGCCCCCAAGTGCTACGAAAAATCGAAAAATCGAAAAAAAAAATCCTCCCGTCATTACCTCGAGAAACATCTCCTTTAACAAATGCATTTTGATTTTTTTTGTTTCAAATGATTCTGTTGCGAGTTATGGTGCACACCGCAAACCAACTTTTTTTCGAGGCGCCTCCGGGGTTTAATTTTCACTCGCTCAATTTTGAATATTTTGCAATGCAAATTTAGGAGAATGTTGTTCAAATGTTACTTTATTATATGTAAATTTTTCAATAAACGAACACTATTCGTTACGCCAAAAAAAAATCTTAAAAACATGCTTTTTTTCGCCGAATTAACTTTACCCCGCCGTTAATTATTAATATTTTTAATGAAACTTGGAACAACTTTGTGAATGTACATACATATAAATGTGCAAACGATTTTTAAATCGTCTTGCTTATTCCTACAAAATTATTTTGTTCAAATACCCCTGATTTTTGGGTCATCACCGTAGCCTAACCCCTTAGAAAATAAAAATAATGCTATAACTATGAATTTTTCTTGATTTTTAACTACCGATGCTAGTATGTTTTATTCTATGTGACAATAATTTTTTGATAGATACACACAGACACACACACGCATATATATACACACATATAGGGCTACTGGTTATTGGACCTTTCACGATCTCGTGAAAGAATTGTAAGACATCTCTTCCGCTATCAAATAACCCAGGAACGCTTTATGCAAAAGTGAACCGTTTTGGAAGATATTATTATTTTTATTGTTTCGTTTTAAAGTCAGGGATAAGCAACTTTGGAAAATACATTTGAGCAAACTCTTGCATGGAATCAAACTTTAAAAAAATTAATCTTATTTTGAGGACACAGTAGCAAAGAATTATCAACAATAAAATAAGAATAATCCGCAAACATTTTTGAATACGGAGTCCAAAGCTCTGCAAGTCTAATAATTATTCTTATTTTATTGTTGATAACTCTTTGTTACTGTGTCCTCAACCTACAAATAATAAAGTTTGATGCCATACAACAATTTTTTTCTTATAATTAATTTTTAAAGTTGCCTACCCCTTACTTAAAAAAATTATGATAGCTCGAAAATGGTTCACCTTTGCATAAAACATTACTGGGTTATTTGATAGAGGAAAATATGTCCTACAACCCTTTCACGGGATCGTCGCCAATAACCAGTAGTTTTGTGTGTGTGTATCTGTCTATATATATATATATATATATATATATATATATATATATATATATATATATATTAGACTGATTAAAAAAAAAAAAAAATTTCTGGATTCTCGTGCTATTGTTGGGCACTGATAAAACAAAATTTCTCTAAAAAGATGGGCGTGGTCACTCAATTTTTAGAGGTGGCTATCTCGACTTTTTTGTATTTGAATTTTTTTTAACAAACGTATTGCATTTAAGCATAGTCATGGCTTCGGATTACGGATAAAAATCACATCCAGCAGCTGTTTCGTAACAAAAATAAACTCTAACAATTTGAAAAGGGTGCAATATTCACAATTCAAATCCAGGTAGATCAATAATGGCGTCTATACTACTCTCGTTATTCATGTAGATTTATTTATCCGCATTAACATTTCGCACTTTTTATGAAAAATTAAATTATAAGCTTTTATTCATAAATCGTATATTTACATTTTCAAAATGCTACGCTTATATTATCTTCAAACTCATTTACATTTCTTCCCAGCCATTCTCAAGTTCGTTAACATTTTGGGCAGAACGAAAATGTGCAACGTTGAACAGTTTGTCCAAATCTCTCTTAAATTTACGCTCCTTCGATATTTGTGACGGCAAATTCTTTTTAACTCGATTTTTTAAAAGTTGTTTCCAGACTAGATGGAGTTTTATTGATTTCAAGATTGCGTTATTCAATCGACGCGTTGGAATTTCAGCACATTTCCATTGTTCGAAAATTTCTTTCATCGTTTCGTGTGCACTTCGACGTATGGTCAGTTTTTCTCTGTTATGCTTGTAAAAGAAAAAACTCAAAACTTTTCCGATTTTTATCCGTAATCCGAAGCCATGACTATGCTTAAATGCAATACGTTTGTTAAAAAAAATTCAAATACAAAAATGTCGAGATAGCCACCTCTAAAAATTGAGTGACCGCGCCCATCTTTTTAGAGAAATTTTGTTTTATCAGTGCCCAACAATAGCACGAGAATCCAGAAAAAAAATTTTTTTTGAATCAGTCTAATATATATATATATATATATATATATAATACAATTAATTAATCATCTGCGTATCTTTACACATAATGAATAAATTACCTTGGTTCCTGTGTCCAACGGATTGGCAACGTCGCAAGTGACCATCAAATTCTCTCCATCGTTGTCCTCTTGGCACGAAGGTAAAATGCTTCTCAGTGTGATTCCGTTTGGAATGAAAAACGTGACGGTCGTGAGATACGCCGGCTCAGCGTGATTTCCAATCATCAGTACTAAGCTGAGATCGTCCGATCCGATGATCCAAGTCGAATTGCTAAGAAAAAATTGAACATCGGCCGTATCGTAACGACAGCCCTATTATCATTTCTCTTTTCTATCTTGTATCATCCAAACGAAAGCCGAGGAATTGATTACTAATTAAAACTTAACATATTGGAGCGACGCAATGAGAAGATTGATGACAAAATGATTAATCAACTTGGAAGGTATTGATGGGGTGTAGCTTATTTTTGCAGAACACAATCTGCCCTGACGATCGAAAGTGTCGATCCGGATTTGTTCACAAATTTGAAAACTATTAACGAGCTACATCTACCTAGGCGGGTGAAAAAATTGCATTTTCCAAAAATATTTCTATTCGATCAACTTTTAGCTATATTCGCCGAAAACTTAATTGAAATATTCCTAAAATTGAATGAGCTTCAGACGCGTTTTTCTCGAAACGCTGCTTTCAAAGTCGGTGGACGTGATATCTCGAGAACCACTTGACGGATTGTTGCCAAATTTACAGGAGATACGACGAGAAACATTTAAAGGTCGTTGACGATCTCACTTTTTCAAAGTCGATCTTTATTTTTCAACAGTTACGTAAAAATGACGACTTTTTTCACAGATTTTACATGCTCGAGTGTCAATTCGTCGTCGCGTTGTTAAAAAAAATGATTTTCAAAATCGACGATCGTCAACGACTCGTATTTATCGTTAACTTGGATAACCCATTTGGTTTTTCGGTTTCAGATGGACCGTTCAAGCTGGAGAATGTCCACCGCCAAAGATCGCGAAAGAAATTTCACCATCTGCCGACGGCCATGTTTTTGTTGTTTTTCTGTATTTTTTGGTGATTTTTGTTGTAGAGGCTCTCGATACATGTACCTTTGTGTTGGAGAAAATGCGTTTCTTTTTTATGAACCGTTTCCAAGAAAAAATGTTTTTTGGTGGAAACGGAATTTGGTGATTCGTTTGGGGCCTCGAGGTAGATGTAGCCCCTTGGTTGTGTGTTGTATTTCGGATAGAGGGATTAAGGATGCACCTGATGTTGGTAAAGAACAATTTGGCCACTATGAGGGATTCGCAAATGTCGTCCATTCCACAGCCAATGTCGAACGGAAGTTTCGTACGAGCTATCGTCGAGTGATCGCCTTTGTACTCGATGGGGCACAGCTCGCACTGGCCTCGGTCTGCAACGAAGATATCGTCGCTGCAGAGAATATCGGATGGAAGAAATTTTGTCGTTTGCGACTCTACTCACGTCCTTGAGACTCGTAGGAACTGTTCAGAAGTCGATGAATCACGACTATGTCGATGACGTCGATGAAATTACGGCTGTTTTTCTGCATTTATTGACAAAGAGAGAAGTATTCGTAAAATGTGTGCGGGCTGAAAGGGAATGGGATGACGTCTATGCGAATGGACGATTTTTCGATCGCCTCGTTTGAAATTACCGATAGCAAAAACGTCGTGTTGTCGCAGGCCTTTCCGTCGGGTGGTCTCTTCCAAGTCAAAATCATCGTGTTCGACGTTTTGTAAACGACCCGCTTGTAGTCCTCGTCCACCGTCGCCACGCACTCGAAAGCTGCAAGCAATTGGCCATTTTGTCATTCGTGCGTCAATCACGTCGATTCTTCATTGATCCAATCGAAGCGTAGCATCCGTCAGGAAAGAGCGAGACAAAATAAACGTCGTTGAAACGTGTCCGAAAGTTTGGTTGCCTTACCCCACATGGACGGCTTGTTCTTGATGGAATTTTGAACGCAAACTTCCAAAATAAAGCTCGTTGCGTTCCGCGGCAGAGCGGCCGGTATCAACGTTAGGGTGACTTCCGTTTTGAGAACGGGCCTCGACAGGAGCACGACCGCGTGACCGGAAGCGTAGGCGCCCACGCCTAAATCTGCAAAACTGAAGCGAAAATTCGAATCGACTAAATTTATCAATTACTTTTTATTGTAATTTTATAAGAATTGTCAATTCCGTATCCAGCCATTTTCCTTTAAGGGAAAGGGCCACTGTACATTTTTTGAAAAATCGATTTTTTTTCATTGGCTTAAAAAATAGTTTAAACCCTCTAGTTTAAAAATAGTTTAAATCCTTTTAACTTCTTTTTAAAATTTTTTCCAATAAAAAAACTATTCGCAAAACTTTAAACGCGTTTTTCTCGAAACATGGTTTTTCAAAATGGCACGCAGCATAACTCGAACAATTTTCATTTTTTTTACTTGAAATTTTAACCAGATGTGAACATTTACATTATCTTGTGAATGTCGATCGGAATTTTCAAGAACTTTATTTATTGATTTTTTATTAACAAAAAACTTGCCGTTTTTTTCGTCAAAAATCAATTTTTTTTTCAAACGCACGCCAAATCCACAAAAATTGATACTTTTTAAAATCCGATCGACATTCTCTAGCTATAGCCCTCTAGATTAATGGTTTTTTTTTGTTCTAGATTCAAAAGTGCACCAGTGGTGCTGCGTGCCGCGGAGCCCTGGAAGCAAAACATGTCCCGGGAAGATAGCTGTGGAACCGCCATTTTGTTTTTTTTTACTGTAAAAAAATTTTATAATAAAGTTTAATGTATGCCCGATAACACCATTAAAAGTTTTTTTTCAAATACCTTCAATTTCGGGAGCAAAAAATTAGTGAAAAAACCTTTTTTTTTGGGCCGTTACAGTGGCCTTACCCCTTAAATCATATATTGTATAATTGAATTCTTTTAATTGAATGGTATATTCTCGGTATATGTTTTATTTTTGGTAATGGTAAGGTAAACGTACCAATTATTGAACAGGTCCCAATTATTGAAGACTATCTTGTATTTTTATTATTTCTCATTCACCTGCATGCATTTACTTATTTATAAAATTTCATTACATATATGGAACTTTTAGCTATCGAAATGTTACCTTACTTGTGCAAAAAAAGCTTTAATTAATAGAGAAAAAAATTATTTAATCACCAACGGTGACTCGATTTGACGTCTCGTGGTAACTGCTTATCGTTTTTGCTAGCGACGCTTCATGCGTAAGGGCATAAAAAATTCAAAAACTGTCGCATCTCAAAATGTAAAGGCGTTTCAGGTTCCTCAGAAAATTTCTTACAAATAACAATTTTTATGCAAATTTTTTATTTAATTATTTGTTAAAAAATACGGTTTTCGATCATTGGGACATAGAAAATGCAGTGTGTCCCAATTATTGAACACTCGAATTCTCCAAGTTGGCGTCATTAAACCCATCAAAACATCGAGACAGTTAACGTGTGACAGATCGTGTGAGTCGGATTTATTCAAACAAAAACTGTAAGTTCCTGAATAAACTTACCTTTATTCTTTTAATAATAACTCTAAGATCGTCAAATATATTTTTTATTTGTATATTCGTGCAATAAACATAAAAAGGAAAGTAAAAAGAGAATATAACCTAAAAATACGAATGTACTGTTCAATATTTTTACTCTCCGATATTCCAGGGAGCCAAGCTGCGACAAAATCAAACAAAAACAGAACATGAAAACGAGGAAGCTAAAAATAAAAATAAAATAAAGTTCGAGTTGAAAAGCAAAAATAAACCAAATGCGAATGAACCAAAAACCTGTCAAAAGAGACTAAATATATATTTTTGTATTTTCACATGATTAACAAAAGATTATTTAAGTGCTTGATTTTGCTTTTATTTCTTAATATTGTACCCAAAATAATATTTTTAGTATGGAAAAAGAATTCTCGAGAGTGTTCAATAACTGGGACATGCTTGTTCAATATTAGGGACATAGGCACTTCCAGTGTTCAATACTTGGGACATTTGCATTCTTCACATTGTTATTCTTTTTTTTCATTTGAAAGCATTTAAAATAATTTAAAGGGTGATTTTTCGAAAGTAAAAATATCAAAGTATCATTTGAACCTGAAAGCGATGGTTTTTTCTTGGTTTTATATTTTTTTCTCACTGAATTCAATCCCCCAGATCCTTAGCTGTTCAATAATTGGGACATTTACCTTATATTGATTTTATTTTGATCTTCAAAAGTTGTATATTTTGTATTCATTAATCTTTTTTTCAATAAAAAAAGATTGTAAACGCCGTATCCATCAATTTTTCTTTCAATCAGAAAAAAATGTCTTTCGTTTATAAATTAATTTTTATGTCAATTTAAAAAATGGTGTTTTCTGTATCTTTCAAGGGGCCAGTCCACTTTGAAAATTTCAAAAAATCGAAAGCAAGCAAGCCTTGAAGAAATCGACGATGATGAGCAATCCGAAAGGATTTTGTACGATGCAGGAATTGCCAATTGAGTTTAGGTAAGAGATTTTCATAGTATAAACTTCAAACGCGTTTTTCTCGAAACAACGTTTTCAAAATCGAGCTCCATCGTATCTCTAAAACTAATAAACCGATTTTCTTGAAATTTCAACCACATATTGTAAACATGATTCGCAACGAGACGACCCTCGATGGTTTTAAAATTTTGATTTTTACTCTTTTTTTTTTGCGAAAAACTGCGAAACGCGTTTTTTTCGTTTTTCATCTGCCATTTTTTTATTTTTCGATAAAACTTTATATCCGAGGGTCATTTTGTAGCTGGTGTCATACTGAATCTTTGGACTTTGGTTTTTTTTTGTTTCAGACAAGCCGTTACCGAGCTGTGATGGAGCTACCTAGACCACCTATTTTTGAGGCGTTACGTTAAACTGTAACGCCTCAAAAATAGTATGAAATTCATTGTTAAGTCATTTTTAAGTATTTATGTTTTATGTATATATAAATTCATTTTTAAGTCATTTTTAATTCATTTTTAAGTCTTTCTATTTAAAAATGAATAAAAATGAATAAATTTTTTTAAAAATGTTTATTTTAAACTAATATTTCAAATTAATGTTTAATTTTTCAAGACTTTATTTATCAAGCCCAACAACTTTTATATTCATATATTTTATAAAATCCTCAAAAAAATCGCAAAAATAATATTTTTGTCGTGGCTCCAAAGTGGACTGTCAAACGTCATTACTAATACTACTTTTAACCCTTAGTCTGCCTAGGGGGGTCGTTTGCGTCCGAGCGAAAATCAAATGTCGGTGTAACTCCTAAATCCGCTCACGGGAGGTGCTGCTAGGCTTATGTAAAAAAAGTTAGGCCCCTCTAGGACCGACCTGAGAAGTGGCGCTGTTCTACTCCTTCCCCAATTGTTGTAAGGAGCAATTGATTTTCGTTCCGGACGCAAACGACCCCCCTAGGCAGACGGCGGTTGTCAAAACCGTAAGTAATTTTTTTTTCGTTTCTTCGCTTGAAAGTCTTTATTGAGGCTATAAAAGTGACACAAAAAATTCGGGCGCAAAAAAAAATTCGATTTTTTTCAATTTTTCAAAATGGGCAAAAGAAAGCGATGCGCATTGTGCCCAAAAGAAAAAGATCGGAAAACGAACTAATGTTGCGTTAGGTGCAAAAAACCGATTTGCGAGGTTCATAGGATTACACTCTGCCCGGGATGCTTCCCGTAACTCGGTTAACGGAATTTTTTTTTTTCATTTGTGTTTATAAAACTTTTTTCCTATTTTCTACAATAAAAACATATTGTGACACTTAACGATTGAGTTATTATTGATTTTATTACTCAGTTTGTATTTAACACACATTTATTGCCTTTTTACTCCGAAATTTTCGACTAAATTATTGCCAATTTTCAGGTCCAAAACTTAAGGTTAATTTAACAAAAATTGGACGCGGCTCATTTTTTTCTCGAAAGCGACAATCTTCCCCTTTAATATTCTTTTTTGGCAGTTTCGATATCTTTATTTGTCTTAAAGTTATGATATTTTGAGTAAACAAATACATTGACCCCGTTTTTCATCATTTTTTTGATAAAAAATATATTAAAAAATTTAATTGTTTATAATTTTATGATCGATACTTCAACTTAATGGTTTAAATAAACTCCATGAATTTTTTCAGATTTTTAGCCCCACTTAAACAGGTTAAAAAAACGTCAGGACGCCAACGACCCCCCTAGGCAGGCTGAAGGTGCCAAAAAACCCTAGGCAGACCAAGGGTTAAAAATTCTGAAAAAATCCCTATGCTTTTAAAATTGATATTTCATATTTTTCAAATATCAACGTTTATGTCCCTTGTAAGTACTTGCATCTATGCTGAGTGACCAAGGAAGGGACGTTTTTGTAGTTATACTGTTTTGATTTTCGATTTTACCGAACATTATTTTTTACTTTATAGTAAAGTACTTTTTAAATAAAAGCTTGTTTTTAAAAAGATTCCCTTTACGTTCAATTTTCATTCATTATTTTCGTCATCGTGAATTATTTTGTACGAACCCATTGCCATCCATGTCCACGGGCTTCGCGAGAGAGAATCCAAATCGTCGGATATCCTGTCTGATAGCGGAGGCGACGATACGCTGGGAGGGCTCGATCATGCTGAGCTCGTGGAGCTTCGCCTGGCCGTTGTAGACGTAAATCACGCCGGTTTCTTCCCAAGGGGCACCAACAATGAGGTCTGAAAGAACACAACCCCGTTCCAGAAAATATCACAACATCTTCCATATTAACGCATAAATATTGGGTTGGTACAAAATTCTTGCAACACGTTTTTTTCAATTAAAATATTTTTCCTAATAACGAAGTTCGAGAATACTCGAGAATATGAAATACAAGAATGGTCTAGAACCTTCCATGCCTCAGGATATATAAGCGAGTCAGTTGTTCCGTGGAGTCGGTATGAGCAAAGATGGATCAACGTGCAGTTCGAGCAATCGCATATTACGAATTCTTGCGAGGACATTCTGCAAGAGCCGCAGCCCGTAATATGTGCAGTGCGTTCAAGGCTAATGTAGTTAATTATTCAACGGTCTCCCGTTGGTATCAGCGTTTTCATTCTGGCGATACATCTTTTGAAGACAAACCTAGGTCCGGCAGGGAATCGATTGTGGACGATGAAGAACTGCGAGCACTTATAAAGGCAAAGCCTAATATGTCGTCACGAGAATTAGCCAACGAACTCAAGTTCAGGGCGGGGTAAAGTATTAAAAATTTTTTTTTTCATTTTTTTTAATTTTTTAAATGAATGCATAATATATCACGAATATTGTGTTAAAATTTCAAGTCGATCGGAGTAAAATTGACGAAGTTATGAGTATTTGAGCGTCTATTGCTCCATGCCGTTCTCTTCTCTTCTGCGTTTTTCAAACCGTTTTTCTGAGACTTGTCATATTTGAAGTCCGTGTGCACGATAACTCAAAATCTACTGGACCAATCGCTTTGAAATTTTGCACAGTACTTCTTCACATAATTCACCAGGTATTGTCGAGAGCTTTTTTGTTTTTTTTAATAATTACTAATTTTTCAACAACAAATTAGCCGATTTTTTTATCGAAAATCGGGTTTTTGGCTCCCAAGTGCTACGAAAAATCGAAAAATCGAAAGAAAAAAAATCCTCCCGTCATTACCTCGAGAAACATCTCCTTTGACAAATGCATTTTCATTTTTTTGTTTCAAATGATTCTGTTGCGAGTTACGGTGCACGCCGCAAACCAACTTTTTTTCGAGGCGCCTCCGGGGTTTAATTTTCACTCGCTCAATTTTGAATATTTTGCAATGCAAATTTAGGAGAATGTTGTTCAAATGTTACTTTATTATATGTAAATTTTTCAATAAACGAACACTATTCGTTACGCCAAAAAAAAATCTTAAAAACATGCCTTTTTTTGGCCGAATTAACTTTACCCCGCCGTTCAGTCATCCTACGATCCTTCGACATTTACAAGAGATGGGATATAGGAAAGTTTTTTCGTCTTGGATACGGCACAATCTCAGCGAATCAAACAAAGCAACACGCATGTCTATCTGTCTTTCACTCCTGCATCGTCTGCAAAGAAAGGATTTTCTCCAAGAAATAATCACTGGGGATGAAAGCTGGGTGTTGTATGTTAAGGGGTTACCCCCACTTGCGATTTTTTTTATTGCATTTTTTTGAAGTATAAGTATCTGAGAATATGTCCTGAAAATTTCAAGTCGATCCGAACAAAATTGACTGAGACATGAGCGTTGAAAGAGAAGAATCCGTTGTGTAAACGACCGGAAATCGAAACTTTAAACGCGTTTTTCTCAAAATGGCATTTCTGAAGTCGGTGACCAAGATTACTCGAACACTAATGAACCGATCTTCTTGAAATTTTGCAGGCTTATTTAATACATAAAAATGTAGTCTTTAATCGTTCGATTTTTCTTTTTCGAAAAAAAATGGCCGTTTTATAGCCAAAAAATGGCCGTTTTTTTCGTTAAAATCGAACCATTAACTTTGACTGTCCGCCATTTTGTGAAAAATGAATATTTTTTAAAATCCTTCGATTAAAGACTAGTTTATACTTATATTTGACTAAATCCATCCGCATTTTTTTTCTTCAGATGATCCACTTCGCCGCAATGTTGGTCACCGCAAACCGTTTATATAAAAACATTATTTCATTGACGGCCATTTGCCACTAAACAATGTAATATTTTTCAATAAAAAATTTACTGAAAGTTCTTCAAGATGTGTTCTTTAAGATGGTATATTGATCGATTAAAAAAGTTTTGTACTTTTCTTTAAAAAAATTCATGAAAAAGGCCTTTTTTTGCGCTACAAGTGGGGGTAACGCCTTAATTCACGACCAAAAGAATTCTGGTCTGCGGGCGTGCAAGGTCTACCAGAGCGTTGGGCAATAGTTGTAGATGCAGAGGGAGCCTACGTTGCTGAATAATCGTTTATTGTTAAAATAATATATTTTTCTTTCTTACTCGTGTTGTGTGTTGCAAGATTTTTGTACCAACCCAATATTTTATCCGCCATCCGGAGATTCGGTAAAACTGGCGTCGCGCTCGGTGATCGGTGCGCGAGGCTGAGCGGTCACCCATCCGAGTATTGGCCGTGGCCAAGGCTGCTTGAGACGAAAGATCGGCGCAGCCGCGCACCGACGCCCGCTACCGTCGCCTTTCCATTCTTTCGTACGCCACGTCTATTCGTTCGATTCGTTTTACCGTCGTATCCGTCACCGTCGAGGTCACCGGAAGTCACCGCGTAGCCGTAGAGCGCATCGACGACGCTTCCCTCCAGTGTCATAATCGCCTCGAATAATCCCTGCCAACCGACCACCGAAAGAAAAACAATCATAAAAAGCTCTGACTCAGCTTGTTCGTTATATTTCGTTTCAAATTCACGAAAGCGAATCAAAACTAACGACTTTGTTGCCGAAATATATTTGAACTCGGCCATTGTCGTTTTTCCAGTGTGGCGAACCGACGATCAGATCGTCCAGGCCGTCCTTGTTCAGGTCACCGGTGGCGAGACTTCCACCGAAAAATTCGCCGATCTCGCTGCCTTCGACGGTCGTCACGATGCGAAATGGCTCTACGCGCGTATACATTATCGCCACCTACGGAAATGAAAAAAAAAAAAAAAAAAAAAAAAAATAAGATTATTCAAAGAGAAGCTGTCGTTCGAATCAGGAAAAAATATTCGTCCATTATTATTGTTCAGTAATAATAACTTTAATTAGTCACTCAATATCATCGACGAATGTTGATTTCAGACGAAAAAGTCAGACGAAATTTGAATTGTTTGTCAATGTCTACATTTTGGCAGCCTTGAATTTTTTTAAGTAGAAGTATCTACCTGATTTCAAGGTCACCTCGACTTTTTTAAAGGGAAACTTCTTTTGCGTATTGGCCACGAATGCAGAGCACAAAAAACAAGACCAATGACCTTGAAATGACCTTGACATGACCTTGAAATGACCTTGAAAAACCAAGATAACACGACCTTGAAATGACCTTGAGATGACCTTGAAATAAATGCATGGTTTACGAATCGGTAGATTAGTAGACACCGTCCAGTTGGCTAGCCTCCTCGACAACCCGATTTAACACCATTGAACTTTTTCTGGTAGGGTGCATTGAAAAGCGAAGTCTACAGAGATGTACCAACCACTCGGGAATATATGGAGGAACGAATAAATGACGCTTGTCGAGCGATTTCTAAAGAGACGTTGTCAATTCGATCGAGTTAACGCATCATTCAGAAATCGTATCGTAAAATGTATCGTGGTTTTTGGTTTGCCTTGCTTTAGTCACGGTTTTGCACATTTTTTGGTATGTCAAGGTCAGCCTAAGGTCATGATGTATGTCTGTTGTTTTGTTTTTCGTGGTCTACATTTGTGGCCAACGAAAAAAGGTGTTTTCCTTTAAAAAAACGTGAAGGTGACCTTGAAATCAGGTTGATACCTCGATTTGAAAAAATCTAAGGCTACCAAATTCTAGACATTGAGAAATCATCCAAATTTTATCTTCGACTTTTTCGTCTAAAATGAATATTTATTTCGAGTAACTTCTAGTGAATAACCCTGTGCATTTTTTTCAAATCTCATTCGGAAGGAGACAACCTTTTCATGTTTAGTACTCACTCGCCCTACGTATTGCCAGCCAGGGGCACTACCAGCCACCATCAACTGGTCGTTGGCAAAATAGTATCCGGAAGTCAAGGCATAGCCTGGAAGAATAAAATCGAGAGTCTTCGGTTCATGGTGTTGGATCGAGCGAATTTTGGCTCGTTTAATTGCTAAAACTGAGTGAACAACTTACCGAATTGGGTGAGATCATCGCTGAGCGGCAATTCGGTGGGTCTTCGTCGTCCCATCTCACGAACGGAACCGTACAACTCGTGTTTCGGAGATCCGATTATCGGATGAAGCAGGTCGGGCTGCATCTTAGTCTGCGAACGATTTGTCGAGATGGCATTCGATTTTTTTTAATGGGAATAAAATGTCAAGTATGAATGTAATTTTTTGTCGATTGAAATTAAAGTAAATGCGTGAAGAATATAGATTTTTTTAAATTAAGATAAAGATGAAAGGATACACAATACACAATTCTTTCTTAGTTGAAATAAAAATTAATCTATAAAGTATATACTATTTTTTCTGAATGGAAGAAAAATTTATTAATACGACATTTATAATTTGTTAATATTGAAATAAAAATCAATGAATACTGAATATATGATTTTTTTTTATTGAAAGGAAAATTGCCGGATACGGAATTTACAATTCTTTAAAATTGAAATAAAAATTAATAAATACAAAATATATAATTTCTCCAAATAATAACAAAAATCAAGCTATCACGAATACACCATTTCTTCTCGTGGGAAATAATTAGTCTAACATTTTTTTATTGTAATTCAATATTACACATTTTTAAATTGAAAAAAATTAACAAATACAGACTATATAGATCTTCTCAAACTGATCGATACGAAAATTACAATTCTTCAAAATTGCAGTAAAAATGAATGAATAGAAAGTATACAATTATTTTTTCAATTGAAACAAAAATAAATGGATGCAGACAATACATTTTTTTCTGGTCGAAAAAAAAATCATGGTTACGGAATTTACAATTCTTTAAAATTGAAATAAATGTCGATGGATACAGAATATTCCATTTTAAAACTGAAAAAAATTAACGAATACAGGCTATATAGATCTTTTAAAATTGATCGATACAAAAATTACAATTCTTCAAAATTGCAGTAAAAATGAATGAATAGAAAGTATACAATTAGTTTTTCAATTGAAACAAAAATAAATGGATACAGACAATACATTTTTTTCTGGTCGAAAAAAAATCATGGACATGGAATTTCCAATTCTTTAAAATTGAAATAAATGTCGATGGATACAGAATATTCCATTTTAAAATTGAAAAAAATTAACGAATACAGGCTATATAGATCTTTTCAAATTGATCGATACGAAAATTACAATACTTCAAAATTGCAGTAAAAATGAATGAATAGAAAGTATACAATTATTTTTTCAATTGAAACAAAAATAAATGGATACAGACAATACATTTTTTTCTGGTCGAAAAAAAATCATGGTTACGGAATTTACAATTCTTTAAAATTGAAATAAATGCCAATGGATACAGAATATACCATTTTTTTTATTTAAATAAAAATGAACGGATGCACACCAGCCTATTTTCTTTAATAAAAATAAAAATTAACCGATACACAATACAGAAATAATGGATATTGTAGTGACCAAAAACTGACCTGCCACGTCGGATAAAATACGGAAAATCCGTTCAGAGGATTGTACCAAAAAGTGGAGGAGAAATCTGTAAAGTAGAAGAACAAATATTTCCTCAATTCGTGCAACAGCGAGCCGGCAATTAAGATCGACTTGCGTAAAAAAAACTGGTCATACCGAAATTCGTAAAATTCTTGTCCTCCATGCGCATATCGCCGGATGTCAATTGCCCATTGTAACAAACGCCCTGCATCGTGCTCTCATAATCGACAGTGAGTGAGACGTAAAATCTCACGATCGTACGTGGCGCGCAAATCTGGAATTCGTAAGATTGTGGTCATCAATTCCAGTAGAATTACTGAGATTGATTAACGCATGCGGGACTTCCGGCTCGGATGAGCGTTCCTAGGTTCCCCCAAAGGGCTGGATTTATATATCGATTGTGAAATTGTTTAGAAAATTTTGAAAAAAAGGGCACAAAAATGTTTTACGTAGTCCCTGCATTATTGAGGGGCGAGATGCAGTCAGAATTTTCAAAAATTCTATTTTTTGAAAATTAATAAAATATTTTATTATTAATTTTTAATTAATAAAAATTAATAAAATTAATAAAAATATTATTAATTTTCAATTAATCAAAATAGCAAGTAGCGGCTGACAAACGCGCAAACGATAATATACCCGGGAAGGCAGAATGCTTCGAAGACAACAACAAATTGATATTTTGTAAGCTTCCACATCGGCGAAGCCCTATTGTATAGGCCAGGAATTGATGATTCGATGTAAGTAATTTTTTAATTAGTATTTCTATACATAAATCAAGTGTAACATTGGAAAACTCTTTTAGAAATGTTCAAAAATGTATTACTCATAAACTATGAACTTTAGCAAAATTTTATAAGAAATTCTTTCGTTTTAAATTGCCCAAAATGTTTTTAAAAAATAATTCATACCGAAAGACTTTAATTTTTTGAAAAATTGTTTGAAAATTTTTTTGAAAAATTTGGCAATTTAACAATTGCCTATAAACAATTGAATGCTCGACTTTTCAGCAAAGAATTGTAATATTCGGATTCAGTGGATCAAAATACACTTTAAAAAGTTCAACTTCATCCATCGAGCTCCAAATTTTACGAACATATAATACCGTATCCACATCGATAAACTTTAAACGCATTTTTTTCGAAATTATGTTTTTGAAGTTGGTGACCACTATAATTCAAAAACCACTCGATGGGTTTTAATGAAATTTGGTGTGCTTATTGATAGCATTAAACACTAGTCCTTAATCGAAGGATTTTCATTTCTGTTGGAAATTTATATTTTTTTAAACAATAAACGAGCGATTATTTGGTCGAAAATCGGAAGTTATCTGTCGGACGCCGCCATTTTGTTAATTTTTGAAAAAAAAAGTTCTCCTAAGGACTAGATTTATTATTAAACTATAATGATTTTTTTGGTTTTTTTTTACTTCAGATGATCCAGTAAAATTTCATGATGGTCACCGCAAAGCACTACATGCCGAAGGGGGTCCGACAAAGATGGCGATATTTTTATAAATAATCAATATTTTTCTTCGAAAATGAGTACAAGTCAAGTTGAAATATAACATAAAAAGTCTGTGTAACCACTTTTGTAAAACAAAAACTTAATTGCTATGAAAAAAATTATTGAACATGATCGTTTTTTCACGTCTCTCACTGCATCTCACCCCTTAAGAGCTTACACCTAGTTTAAAAAAAATTCTTTTTCGATCCATTTTCAAAATATGACATTTCAAAAATATTCTCTGAAAATTTCAGGTCGATCGAAATTGAGGGAGTTATGGGCGTTTATAGGTAGGTTCCGCGAACCGGCGAACATCAAAGGCGTTTTTCGCAAAATTACTTTTTCAAAATCGGTGACCACGATTTCGTGAAAATCACTGCACGATTCGGGCCGTTTCTGATCGATTCGCGATCCCCAAAAGTCTTGGCGCCTCTCGCGGCCTAATGCAGAAGCTCTACTCGTAAGATTAACTTTTTCAAAATACATTGATAAAATTGGACAGAATTGAAAAAAAAACGAAAAATTACTCGCGATTCTGATGTGTTCCAGGGTGCGAGATGGACAATAAAAGTGAATTCTCGTTCCATAAGCCACCTACAGATGAAGTCTTTTAAAAATAGTGGTTGTTGGCTCTGAAAATGACTCTTCAGGCCAGCAAGGCAAGTTTGTAGTCACTCCACATGATGTTTTCTTTCCAAGTTTGTATCTTAATAAATAATAAATCGAGCAACATTAAAAGTTATTTCTGTTATATGCAATGTATAAATATAATTTCATACGCCCCTTGTAAAGAGTATGCTCTAAAAGGTAGAATCACTCTTCGAAAACAGTAAATGACTCTCATAACCTCAAAAAATCTAAATCCAGAGCTGAAAGATGTTTAAAAGAGCGAAAAATAAATTATTCAATGCACTAGCATCTTCACAATCTACCATGGAGGTAAATCCCATAACCAACCTGCTGGAAATCAAGAACGAAGTAATTGTTTACGTTTGAGGTTATTCTTTGACCGGCCATATTGAAATATCGCTGCGCCACCTCTAGGACGTGCAAAATCGCGAGTGGTTCGCTTTAATTTGGCCAGTTGTGATCATTACTGGGTCGAATCAATCGTTTCGTTGGATGGCAGCAGCTCGTAATAGACTATTGCTTTCCAATCCCACCAGATACAGAGCATCACGTTCTTCGGATGTGATCCAGAAAACTTTAATCGCATTTTTCTCAAAACACTATTTTTGAAGTCGGTGGACACGATTTCTCAAAAAACGAATGCATCGATCTTATTGAAATTTTGCACACTTTTTCAAAATCCCATTGACCAGTGATTGAGCGATTTTTTTCGATCCCAACTGATTTTACAAGGCTAAACCTAGTGTAAATTGTACCAAAAATTGAACTATTTTGCATACAACTATGCCACAAAATTCAAATTTCAATTCTTGCAAAAATCCTTCGTTCAATCACGTGCTATACTTATCTACTAACAGAAAAAAATCGGTTTTTAATTTCAGATTAAGCTATCATGAGTTATCCTGACCACCACGAGGACGTGTTTATTTTAGGGGACTCCGAAAACCAGGTCCCACCGGCTGAATTTCCAAAATTTTTGCATAATTTTTTTTTTAATATACTTCAAGCGTTGCTCCTTTATGTGCTCAACGTTTGAAAAAAAAAAATTTATATATTATAATCTTTTTTTAAAAATAGAGAAAATATGGTTTTTTGCTTTGAAACCCACGTAACCCCTTAAATATGGTCACAAGTTTCAGTTTTTACTTAGTATATGACACTTCATATGGTTGACGGATGTGCGAGAGGAGAAACAACTGCGAACGACATGTGTCGGAATTTCGCTGCGGACTTATGTATAGACCCAAAACTATACTTATATAGCTATATATATAGCTATATACACTATATGTAGGTTTACAACTATATATACTTATATACTTATATAGCTATGTACAGGGTGAGGAACTAACTGTTGCCACCTTGAATATCTCTGTAATTATCGACGTCACAAAAAAATGTTTGAAACAAAAGTTGTACCGTACGAAAGGGGTCATCAAATGCGATCATTTTTTTTTATCTCAGTGGAGACGCAGTCGCACAGTAAAGGTGACCTCCACTTTTTTAAATGGGACGGTACATTTTTTTTCAACCTTCTTGTAGAGCATCGAAAACTGCATAAAAAACATTTAGAGGTCAAAGTTGTTCAAGGTTATTTAAGATCAAAAAGTGACATGAACTTTATTTTTATGTGAAATTACCTTTATTCACAGTAGATGTTCAAAGTGATTGCCTTTGGAATCAATGCAATATTACAATCGCCTCATCACGGATTGTGTAGAATTTCTTATCACCCTGATGGAAATCCGCTTATTGGAATTCGTCAGATTTTAACAAAAAATGTCAGATTTGATAATATTCCGTCAACTTTCAATGAGAAATAATGTCAGAATATGTCATTTATACGACAAAATCTGTCATATTATTTCGAGATTTGACATTTTCTGTGAGAAGTTCATGATTTCTGACCGGAAATTGGAACATGATTTACAGAATCTGTAATATTTTGTCAGAAAAGTAATGTTATAATTCAGTAATTTCTGTCAGAATCTTACATAATATGTCATATAATGTCGTAAGAGTTTTCCATTTTATGTGAGATTTTCGTCATTTAATGTCATTTTTTGATGGAATAAAATGGAATTCTTCAACATTCATGAAATATTATGACCGAATCTGTCGAATTATATCATTCTTTCTTATTTTTTGTGAGATTTTCGTCATTAAATGTCATTTTTTTATGGAATATAATGGAATTCTTCAACATTTATAAAATATTATGACCGAATATGTCAAATTATATCATTCTTTCTTATTTTATGTGAGATTTTCGTCATTAAATGTCATTATTTAATGGAATGAAATGGAATTCTTTAACATTCATGAAATATTATGACTGAATCTGTCAAATTATATCATTCTTTTTTATTTTTTGTCATATAATGACCGAACTTGTTAACTTTTGACATTTTGCATTATAAATATATGATATATTCTGATGAATTTTGACATTTAATTATCGATTCTGATAATAAATTGTCAGAATTCGTCAATATGTGATGGAATTTACATATAATTTTCTAACTTTTAATGGAAATGCTGAAAGAAAGAAATTTGGGACTTTATATGCAATAATACTTTTATTTGGTGACACATATTTGGCAACTGTTGAGATCTTAAAAAATATTCAACATACAGAGACGTTTTCTTGCATTTTTTGTCATTTTTTTCGATGCAACAATATGTCAAAAAATGGAAAACTGATTTATCATTTTTTGTTAAAAGATGACATTTTGCGACATAAAGATGACAGAAAGTATCAAATTCTGTAATTTAATGACAACTGAAATCTGTCAGAATTCAACAAAAATGTAACAACAAATTATGATAAAAATTATCGTTTTCTATCATTTTTTGACATTTTCTGTCATTTTTTTCGATGCAACAATATGTCAAAAAATGGAAAACTTATTTATCATTTTTTGTTAAAAGATGACATTTTCCGACATAAAGATGACAGAAAGTATCAAACTCTGTGATTTAATGACAGCTGAAATCTGTCAGAATTCAACAAAAATGTGACAACAAATTATGATAAAAATTATCGTTTTCTATCATTTTTTGTCATTTTCTGTCATTCTTTTCGATGCAACAATATGTCAAAAAATGGAAAATTAATTTTATCATTTTTTGTTAAAAGATGACATTTTCTGACAAAAAGATGACAGAAAGTATCGAATTCTGTGATTTTATGATATTCCGTAAAGTTAACATAATATGTGAGGTTCTGTCCGATTTTCATAGATTATTTCCGACAGAATCTATCAAAATATGTACGATTCCATCAAATTATGTTAGAATCTATTCATTTTCACAGTTTCTGACATTTTTTAACAGATTTCAACATTATTTGTCGAATTCCAATAAGCGGATTTTCATCAGGGCACTTCGGCACTTATCGAATTACAGGCTCGAAGAATTCTCTCCGCATATCATCCGGCGTTGTTGGACGTTCTTTATAAACAAAATCTTTCACGTATCCCCACAAGAAAAAGTCCAGAGGCGTCAAGTCTGGCGAGCGAGCCGGCCACGATACAGCTCCTCCGCGTCCAGTCCAACGATTTGGAAATCTCTTTTGCAATTAATTTATAGCCATCAGCAAAAAATGTGCCGGGCACCCATCGTGTTGATACCACATTCTGTTTCTTGTTTCTAAAGGTATTTCTTCCAATAACGGACCTAATGTTTCTTGAAGGAATGTGGTGTAATTCCTACCATTAAGATTCCCTTCGATGAAATAAGGGCCTATGATTCTATCCCCAATAATCCCACACCATACATTAATCGACCACGGTCTTTGGTGTGCAACTTGCCGCAGCCAATGTGGATTTTCAGTTGACCACAAATGCATGTTATGCAAGTCAATATTTCCATGGTTCGTAAATGTTGCCTCATCAGTAAATAAAATCCGATTAATAAATGAGTCATCTCTCTGAATCTGGCGTTGAGCCCATCGGCAGAATTCAGCGCGATTCGTGAAATCCGTACCAGTTAATTCCTGGCGGAGACTGATGTGGTAAGGATGATATTTATGACGATGTAGAACACGTAGAATGCTTCTTTGGCTTACACCAGATTCCCTCGCAATTCGACCAGAACTCGCACAAGGGTCTCGATGAACGGTGGCAAAAACACCAATTTTCGTTTCTTCGTTAGTAACTCGCTTTTGTCAGTTACTTTCCCGACGAGTTAAGGATCCAGTTGTCCTCAGTTTAGTGTTAAAAATTTGAAATGTACGGCGTGTAGGATGAGAACGTTGAGGAAATCTTTCAGCGTACAAGTCTCTAGCTCTCACTGCATTTTTTTGACATTCTTCGTAAATTAGAAGCATATCAGTTCGCTCTTCAAAAGAATACATCATTTACATTCGCTTGATTCGTTAATACTAGCCTCACCATTCTTACTATCGTTATCTTGGGTTTGTTTGCGTTGGGCGAAGCATTGTACAATGTTCCGTGTGCATTGCAGGTTTGGTGCCGTTGTTTACATACAAGGCAATGGCAAGACTTCGGCGATAAGTGCCGAAGTGATAAGAAATTCGCGATGAGGAGATTGCAATACTGAATTGATTCCAATGGCAATCACTTTGAACATCTACGGTGAATAAAGGTAATTTCACATAAAAATAAAGTTCATGTCACTTTTTGATCTTAAATGACCTTGAACAACTTTGACGATGCTCTACAAGATTGTTGAAAAAAAATGTACCGTCCCATTTTAAAAAGTGGAGCTGATCTTTACTGTGCGACAGCGCCTCGACTGAGATAAAAAAAAATGGTCGCATTTGATGACCTCTTTCGTACGGTACAACTTTTGTTTCAAACATTTTTTGTGACGTCAATAATTACAGAGATATCCAAGGTGGCAACAGTTAGTGCCTCAACCTGTATACTATATATAGCAATACTATGTGCATTTTGACAGCGACTCACTGTCAACAAGTCGGCGGCATCGTGCGACGACATCGAAGCTCCGAACCACCCGTGTCCCTTCTC
This sequence comes from Ophion obscuratus, assembly GCA_964007375.1. Lineage (NCBI taxonomy): Eukaryota > Metazoa > Arthropoda > Insecta > Hymenoptera > Ichneumonidae > Ophion > Ophion obscuratus. The sequence continues at coordinate 5,750,729 of OZ023314.1, read as the reverse complement.
GATCCGAGCGTTCAGCATCACCTCTTTGACGAATCCAATCTCATCGTCGGGGTTCGTGATGTTTATGGGCGCGCAGGTACCCCTAAGGGGACATCGATAGGCTATGCCTGGTTCCACCGGAATGTTATTGCCGTGCTCGGGAGGTCGTGAATAATTCGCCTTGGGAGCTCCGACGATTACCCTAAGTACGAAAAACAGAGTTTCTTGATGACAACGATCTGGAAGAAGCTGATAAACCGCGCTGATTAATATTTTGTGATTATCCTTTTGTGCAAAAATAATGCAATTATCAAACACGCTGTTACAATATCAATAACAATTAGAATATTTGTTTATTTCCAAATTCACTTCGAAAATATTGTACCTATTCAGGGTGGCGAGAAAAGTTTACTTTTAGTACTTTTAGAGAAAACTTTAGCACTTTAGTACTTTTAGAGAAAAAATATTTGAACAAAATATTTTCCTATTGTGTATGTACTTTTGTCGCGATTCTTTTACGCGACTTATCGTGATGAAGTGGCATTGTTGAGCAATGAATAAACTGCATTGAAATTTAGACACAATAATTCTCCGTAAAAAATATTTGTCCCCTATGATAAGAAGACATATAGCAACACCGCATCGTTCCACGTATCCAATGACGTGAGTTTGCGCGGCATATTCAAAATAATACTGCCACACAAATTTTCATTTGGAAGTAATTTTTAATCGAACAAAATTTTTAATTATTTATGAATGAACCAACACTTCTATTTGTTAATGAAGATAACATAAACAATATAAAATATTAACATTTGTAATGCAAATATTTTCTTATGACAACATTTTTAACTTTAGAAACACGATAATTATTTTTTTCTCGAAATATTGAACAATACTTTTCTACGGTGTTGCCATATATATGTCTTCTTATTATAGGGGGCAAATATTTTTTACGGAAAATTATTTTGTCTAAATTTCAATGCAGACCCTGCAGTGTTCATAGTTGCAGTTTTAAAACCCATTGTCTCCCAATCTAAATAGTCGACTGTTCTGAAATTTCACTGAAATTTCATGATATGAACAACGTCTCGTTAAAATTCTAGCAAAATCTGTAGAAATCAACATTGCGCGCTCGTACTACCTTAAGAGGAACAATCACCGAAGTTCAGATGAGAAAAAAAAATACTTTGTCCAGTCCAAATAACTCCCAATTACTTTCGAAAACTTCTAAGAGTACATACACAAAAGAGAACAAAAAGAAAACCTATGCTACAGGAAAAGGCGAAAAAATGCTTTTTTCGCGAACGGTAAAAAATATCGTAGAACGTACACGGGGCTGATTCGGATAGGTGTCGATACGAGGCATCTAAATTTTCTTATTTGAGGTCACTTTTATCTGGCTTTAAATATATTTTTTTTCGAAATATCAAATCTAAAAATATGACCCCTGTTCAAAGTGAGTCGGGATTTTTACGCAAAAATTGGCATTTTTCGTTCATCAAATCGAAATTATACATCGGGAAAAAAAATCCTTCGCTTAAGGCGTTACCCGAGTAAAAATGAATATATATAATCATATATAATTGTATACAAAAATTGGCCCGATAGAATTGTATACAATTGTATATGATCAATTAATATACAATTATATATGATTATATATATATATATATAATCATATATAATTGTATATTAATTGTAAAATCCCGAATATATATATATATAATCATATATAATTGTATATTAATTGATCATATACAATTGTATACAATTCTATCGGGCCAATTTTTGTATACAATTATATATGATTATATATATTCATTTTTACTCGGGTACCCCCACTTGTAGCGCAAAAAAGCCTTTTTCATGAATTTTTTTAAAGAAAACTACAAAACTTTTTTAATCGATCAATATACCATCTTAAAGAACACGTCTTGAAGAACTTTCAGTAATTTTTTTATTGAAAAATATTACATTGTTTAGTGGCAAATGGCCGTCAATGAAATAATGTTTTTATATACACGGTTTGCGGTGACCAACATTGCGGCGAAGTGGATCATCTGTAAAAAAAATGCGGATGGATTTAGTCAAATATAAGTATAAACTAGTCTTTAATCGAAGGATTTAAAAAAATATTCATTTTTCACAAAATGGCGGACAGTCAAAGTTAATGGTTCGATTTTAACGAAAAAAAACGGCCGTTTTTTGGCTATAAAACGGCTATTTTTTTCGAAAAAAAAAAATCGAACGATTAAAGACTACCTTTTTATGTATTAAATAAGCCTGCAAAAATTCAAGAAGATCGGTTCATTAGTGTTCGTGTAATCTTGGTCACCGACTTCAGAAACGCCATTTTGAGAAAAACGCGTTTAAAGTTTCAATTTCCGGTCGTTTACACAGCGGATTCTTCTCTTTCAACGCTCATATCTCAGTCAATTTTGTTCGGATCGACTTGAAATTTTCAGGACATATTCTCAGATTCTTATACTTCAAAAAAATGCAATAAAAAAATCGATTTTTTTTTTAAATCGCAAGTGCGGGTAACCCCTTAAATACTATACTGTTACATCTAGAAAAAAGCCCTAAAAATTTCAAAAAAATCGATGCAGTAGTTTTTGAGATATTCTGCTCACCAACTTTGAAAATGTAGTGTCGAGAAAAAAACGTTTAATGTTTCGAACGACGCTCCGAGCGTTCCGACGGGGATCAACATAACAGCCTATAAATCTGTGAATTTCGATCCGATCACCTTGAAATTTTCAGGCAACATTCATAAGACATACTCTCAAAATATATTGCTCTTGAAAAAACGAATTTTTCGACTTTTACAACCATGTTTACTATATAAATCCTTATAAATTCATGCACAAATAAAACATTCTCCATCAATTCTTCTACATTGATACATAAATATTTAACACAGAAATGCTCTTATGCATTTATGAATAATTATTTTCCACCGTTCCTTCGTACGCCCCCGCGGGCTTTTACGATCCCATTTCGCTTTTTACCCCACCCTTCGCTATTTCCGGTTCCTGCGACTGGATTGGCCCATCCGAGTATTGGCCCAGGCCAAGGCTGGGTACGATGACAACAACAATAATGACAATAATCCAATTCAAATTGCGCTTAATTATTTAAGGGGTTACCCCCACTTGCGATTTTGAAAGAAACGATTTTTTTATTGCATTTTTTTGAAGTATAAGTATCTGAGAATGTCCTGAAAATTTCAAGTCGATCCGAACAAAATTGACTGAGATATGAGCGTTGAAAGAGAAGAAACCGTTGTGTAAACGACCGGAAATTGAAACTTTAAACGCGTTTTTCTCAAAATGGCATTTCTGAAGTCGGTGACCAAGATTACTCGAACACTAATGAATCGATCTTCTTGAAATTTTGCAGGCTTATTTAATACATACAAATGTAGTCTTTAATCGTTCGATTTTTTTTTCGAGAAAAAATGGCCGTTTTATACCCAAAAAACGGCCGTTTTTTTCGTTAAAATCGAACCATTAACTTTGACTGTCCGCCATTTTGTGAAAAATGAATATTTTTTAAAATCCTTCGATTAAAGACTAGTTTATACTTATATTCGACTAAATCCATCCGCATTTTTTTTTCAGATGATCCACTTCGCCGCAATGTTGGTCACCGCAAACCGTGTATATAAAAACATTATTTCATTGACGGCCATTTGCCACTAAACAATGTAATATTTTTCAATAAAAAAATTACTGAAAGTTCTTCAAGATGTGTTCTTTAAGATGCTATATTGATCGATTAAAAAAGTTTTGTAGTTTTCTTTAAAAAAATTCATGAAAAAGGCCTTTTTTTGCGCTACAAGTGGGGGTAACGCCTTAAGGGGTAAGGCCACTGTAAATTTTTTGAAAAATCGATTTTTTTTATTGGCTTAAAAAATAGTTTAAACCCTCTAGTTTAAAAATAGTTTAAACCCTTTTAAGTTCTTTTTTTAATTTTTTCCAATAAAAAACTATTCGCAAAACTTTAAACGCGTTTTTCTCGAAACATGGTTTTTCAAAATGGCACGCAGCATAACTCGAACAATTTTCATTTTTTTTACTTGAAATTTTAACCAGATGTGAACATTTACATTATCTTGAAAATGTCGATCAGAATTTTCAAGAACTTTATTTATTGATTTTTTATTAACAAAAAACTTGCCGTTTTTTTCGTCAAAAATCAATTTTTTTTTTCAAACGCACGCCAAATCCACAAAAATTGATACTTTTTAAAATCCGATCGACATTCTCTAGCTATAGCCCTCTAGATTAATGGTTTTTTTTTGTTCTAGATTCAAAAGTGCACCAGTGGTGCTGCGTGCCGCGGAGCCCTGGAAGCAAAACATGTCCCGGGAAGATAGCTGTGGAACCGCCATTTTGTTTTTTTTTTACTGTAAAAAATTTTATAATAAAGTTTAATGTATGCCCGATAACACCATTAAAAGTTTTTTTTCAAATACCTTCAATTTCGGGAGCAAAAAATTAGTGAAAAAACCTTTTTTTTTGGGCCGTTACAGTGGCCTTACCCCTTAATATAAATTATGCTACCCTGACTGTCACATCGTATACACTTTTATTACAAATAATTCTACATCAACTATCATTATCTTTACAAAAACGCGATAATTCCTGACGGGAAAAAACATTTTTTAATCACTTCTCCACCAACGCACCATGACTCGTGGACCGTAGATCCATTAATGGAATTGTGTCTCTTCGCGTGGAGAACAACGCTGTACCCGAAGTACGAATGATCAGCCGTTCTGGTAAGTTCATCGTGGCCCGAATCGGCGCCATAAATTACGTGATTATTCACGTCCAAGTTGTAGGCGAGGGCGAAAATCGGCAGAAAAAGTAACAATCCCGATTCTCTCATGATTGTCACGTTCCAACCGCGAAAAGAAAAAAACAACAAAATTCGTGCCTGGCACCCAACTTCTTTTGTCGCGCGTCAAGAATTTCACGATAGTATTAGCCGATCGAAATTTTCGCGATTCGGCGAAAAAATGTGCGTGGAAACGCTTGAAACAGCCTCGTTTGCACTCGAGAAGCGGACCTCGGACGATTGAGTGCGGCACTTCTCGTCGAAACAACGTCCACGAACTTTTGCCTCAAGTACAGGAAGAGCGCCGATAAGACAATCATGAGGAAACGTCCCGACTGATGCTCCTCTGCAATTACGCACGAAACCGTACGGACGTCTATTTATAAGCGATTAATCAACGATTCACTGTAAAAAATGATATGAAATTTACAATACATTTAAGGATACAAAGGAATTGAATTTTACGAACTCAGTATAGATGAAATTACATTTGATACACTTGTACCGTAAATTTAAAACAGGAACGTGAAATTCTAACGTGGATATAGAATTTAATAGACGCAACGTGGAATTTCAAAAACAAGTTTGTAAATTTGTGGAAAATGTGTTGCATTGACCCGTGTCTTCCTTTGAAAATTATTACAGATGTACAATAAATCAACTATAAAAAACAGAGCATTGAAAATACAAAACAAGTTTGAAATTTATTTACAGCTGCCTGAAAAATATAATATACGTGAAACTGAATTTTACGATACGTACAATGCATGATCACAACAGATTTATTCAAAAGAGCGAAACTGGAATTGAAAAAAAAATTCATAAACGCTGATGAAAATCACATGAATCAATGTGAAAATTATATTAAATTTACACTACATTTAAGGCACAAAAGAATTGAATTTTACGAACTCAGTAAATGAAATTGAATTTAAGACACTTGTACCGTAAATTTAAAAAGGAACATGAAATTCTAACGTGGATATATTGGGTTGGTAAGAAAGTCTTGCGACACTTTCCTTTCGATTAAAATATGTTTTCTTCTAACGAAGTTATACAACATTCGAGAGTAGTATATTCAAGACTAGTCTAGAACCTTTCATGCCGTAGGGTATATAAGCGAATCAGTTGTTCCGCGCAGACAGTACGAGTGAAGATGGATCATAGTGCACTTCGATCGATTGCATATTACGAATTTTTACAAGGGCGTTCTGCAAGAACCGCAGCCGCTAATATGTGTAGTGTGTTCAAGGCCAACGTAGTTCATCATTCAACGATATCCCGTTGGTACCAGCGTTTCCGTTCTGGCGATACATCTTTTGAAGACAAACCTAGGTCCGGCAGGAAATCAACTGTTGACGATAAAGAACTACGAGCACTTACAAAGGCAAAGCCTAATACGTCGTCACGGGAATTAGCTTACAAACTCGGCTGTAGCCATCCCACGATTCTCCAACATTTACAAAATCTCGGATACAGAAAAGTTGTTTCTTCTTGGATACCACACGATCTCAGCGAATCAAACAAAGCGACACGCATGTCCATCTGTCTCACTCCTGCAACGTCCACACAGAAAGGATTTTCTTCAAGAAATAGTCACTGGAGATGAAAGCTGGGTGCTTTATGTTAACTACACACGTAAGCGACAATGGCTACCGAAAGGAGAAAAACCAGATCCGACCCCTAAGCTACCCCGTGAAGTGAAGAGAGTTTTACTCTGTTGTTGGTGGGATTCTGAGGGCATGCTATATTACGAACTGCTTCCATCCAACACCACGATAAATGCAAATACTTACTCTGCACAACTGCAAAAGCTGGCTGAAATTATCAAACAAAAAAGGCGTAAACGTCTCCAAGTTCGGCTTCTCCACGACAATGCTCGACCCCACGTAGCTAAGATGACACAACAATCTATTTCGCAGCTGGGATGGGAAGTTCTACCGCATCCACCGTATTCACCAGACCTAGCACCTACCGACTACCATCTGTTTCGAGCTTTAACAAATTATTTACAGGATAAAAAATTTGATGATGTCGCGGATCTCAAAAATACACTGGTCGACTTTTTCAATTCACGACCCAAAGAATTCTGGAGTGCAGGCGTGCAAAGTCTACCAGAGCGTTGGGCACGAGTTGTAGATACAGAGGGAGCATACATTACTGAATAATTGTTTACTGTTAAAATAAAATGTTTTTATATTTTACTCATGTTGTGTGTCGCAAGACTTTCTTACCAACCCAATAGAATTTAATAGATGCAACATGGAATTTCCACGACAAAAGCCACTGAGAGTAACAATTGTTTGTCAAAAACAAATCACAGTTAAGTTGAATTTAATGTGTTCGTATATTAATATTGAAGAATCATTTCATGATTTTCGTAATTATTGACCCGGACGATATCTCAAAATCACATGAATTTCAAATACATGCGTGCAGTGGACAGAGATGAGCGCGCGGTCGGTGTACGGGCTCGGCGGTCACTGAAGTTAAGGCGTTACCCCCACTTGTAGCGCTAAAAGGCCTTTTTCATGAATTTTTTTTAAAGAAAACTACAAAACTCTTTTAATCGATCAATATACCATCTTAAAGAACACATCTTGAAGAACTTTCAGTAATTTTTTTGTTGAAAAATATTACATTGTTTAGTGGCAAATGGCCGTCAATGAAATAATTTTTTTATATGCGCGGTTTGCGGTGACCAAAATTGCGGCGAAGTGGATCATCTGAAAAAAAAATGCGGATGGATTTAGTCAAATATAAGTATAAACTAGTCTTTAATCGAAGGATTTGAAAAAATATTCATTTTTCACAAAATGGCGGACAGTCAAAGTGAATGGTTCGATTTTAACGAAAAAAAACGGCCGTTTTTTGGCTATAAAACGGCCATTTTTTTCGAAAAAACAATCGAACGATTAAAGACTACATTTTTATGTATTAAATAAGCCTGCAAAATTTCAAGAAGATCGGTTCATTAGTGTTCGAGTAATCTTGGTCACCGACTTCAGAAAAGCCATTTTGAGAAAAACGCGTTTAAAGTTTCAATTTCCGGTCGTTTACACAACGGATTCTTCTCTTTCAACGCTCATATCTCAGTCAATTTTGTTCGGATCGACTTGAAACTTTCAGGACGTATTCTCAGATACTTATACTTCAAAAAAATGCAATTGAAAAAATCGATTTTTTCAAAATCGCAAGTGGGGGTAACCCCTTAAGCAGATTTTCGGTTCGCGCTACGCTTACGAGAAACAAGCGCACGTGCGGCTTCTAGCGGTTACTCCGAGAACTACGGGTTTCCTCACACCTACAATTTCGGTGGCGCTCGGCCATGATTTGGTTGAATTTTTTCAACCTAATGCGCAAGAAACATTTTATTCTCGCATAATTTTTTAATCAATTCAGGCATTTGCTTAATATTTTTCAGTCAAAATAAAATATTAATATTCTAATGAATAATGTACTTGGAAATCAATATCGGATATGGTGAAAAAAAAACAAAATAACACATTTACTCAATAGCAATTCTATCTGAATCAAACGAGCGAAATTCAATTTTTCTAGTGTACTGGAATCAACAATATTCATGTTATGAATTGAAACGCTTTTTTCGTTCGTTGCAGAAAATGTATTCAAAACTATATCATTTGTTTGCCATAATTTTTTAGATAGTTTCAATAATGTATCGTTCTCGGCTAACTATATATTTTTTTGATGAAAAAAAACATTTAATTTTATCATGTTTTTAAAGTCAATAGCGTTTTGTTTGTACTGATAAATCCGATTATTTACACCAACAATTTTACAATTGAATCAACGAAATTTCATTCAATAACACCAATGATATTGGATCAATGATTTTTTTTTTTGTTCAGTGTAGTGAAACCTAGTTTGTACTGGACGCCTTTGCTACAACTACTTTTTCCTAGTCAAAATTAGAACTGAATGATAAACAAATTTTAATGTTGGTTAAAACTCCTCTTAAGGGGTAACACCACTGTAACGTCTAAAGTTAAGCGTTCTTCGCGATTTTTTTTGGTGGTAGAGCAAGTAAGATGATAATAATGTTCAAGGATGTTATTAGTCATATCCTCAAGCAAAACAAATTGTACAATATGGTGATGCTGGAGCCATCCTCGCGAGGCATGTTGAATTTGCTTTGTCATTAGGCATGACGCAAATTTGAACGTGGAATTTTTTTTATTCCTATTAATTAACAAGCGCATAGCTAGATAAATACGTAGGGAATTGAAAAAATATTAATTTTTGTGTAATTGCCAAGCATTTGAAGCAAAAACTCAATTTTCGACAGAATAAAAGAACGATCATTTGTCAATAAATAATGATATAATTGACTCATGGAAAATCCTGTATGTGTTTCTCTTCGAAATGTGCTTTTAAAGATGTGCTCAAAATTTTGAGTGAATAGAATGAAAATTGTTGGAGTTATGCTGCGTGGCGTTTTGAAAAATTGTGTTCCGAGAAAATTCTACGGTAGCGTTAGCCCAAGTGAGAAGAATTAATTCTAACAAATTGAATCAAACCCAATACTCATCTTAACTAGGAGAAACGCGTTCCAATAAAATTAATCAAATGGTCAAAGCTTGGGGTTGTTTGGATTTGTTTAGGTTAACTAAGAAAAACTAATTCTAACGAACTGAATCGAACCCAAACAAACCCAAACCAACTCGTCTTAACCCTTTGCGGCATGGCGTAACATCTAATTCAACGGAGAATTTAACCGTTCAAAAGTGTTCTTTAATTAAGACGGAATGACTCCTCATCGCGGTCGGTATGGTAGAACAATTATAGACTCCCAAAAATCTCTGAAACGACTCTTCAGATCCCGTCGAAACTTTTCCGAACGACGTCAAATGGATAGAAAAAAAAAATTTGAGAAAAAAAATGTAGATTGGCTTATCATAAGCCAATCTAGTTTTTTTTCTCGGTCGGCCATTTTGTACATCGAAAAAAAAAATATATTTTCTAACAGCTTGATATTCATACTAAATAGATGTGTGAATTAATTTGATAAGTGAATCACTTTTTCATATGAAAAAAAGTTGTTAAATTTGCACATGATTTTATACCCGTTACTGTGGCCTAACGTCTTAACCTAGTTTTTACCTAACTCTCATCAAACCCAAATTTTGACATCATTTGCAAACAGTTTTACACGATTAATTTCGTTAGAACGAATTTTTTCTACCTAATTGTAAGACAACTGTTTGGGTTCGTTCGTAAGTTAGAACTGGTTTTCCCTTTGAAGCATACATTCTTCTCTACGTGCACTTGGCTTGAAATTTTGTACTCGGGGGTTTCGGTATATTTCTAAAATCCCTTACGTGGTTCACTAGCTGTACTCATCTAGATTTAATAAAAAAAATTATTTTGTCCAGATTAGAATTGGCACAAGTTAATGTTGAACTTAAGGTGCCGCAGAGCACCTTAAGTTCAACATGCCTCGGAAGAAGTTGCTGCAGTGTCGCCATTTTGTAATATTTTCCCATAAACATTTTTTTGCAATATACTTCAATATATGCTTAATAATTACTCCAAGTATTATTTGTCTAAAACGCTTTGTGGCAGGCCGATACATTCGTGTTACCCCTTAAGGAAAATAATGTTTGCAAAAGTTTCGGAAATTCATTATTTCTCAGAATTATGAGGGATAAAAAATGTAATAAGTTTTTTTTACGAAAATCTCATTTTTTTCATCTATAACTTTTCTCCGAATATCTCCGCAGCCGTTCACTCAATAGGAAAAAGAAAAAGTTCCGGAAAAAAAAATAATACGTTTTTTTTTTACGAAAATCTCATTTTTTTGTCTTCAAATTTTCTCCGAATATCTTCGCAGCTGTTCACTCAGGTAATAGGAAAAAGGAAAATATCCGGAAAATAATAATAATAATAATGTTTTTTTTTACGAAAATCTCATTTCTTTTCATCTTTAACTGTTCTCCGAATATCTCCGCAGCCGTTCACTCAGGTCATAGAAAAAGAGAAATTTCCGGGAAAAAAATGAGAAATCATGAATTTTCAATAAAAAAAATGTGTTTTTGGGAAATAGACCAGAACTTGAATCTGTTTTAAATCATTTTTTCTCCGAAAACCTCAAATGTAACTAAAATATGAGAAGTTATGAAAAGTTTGGAGAAAAATTTGCACTAGGGGCCCCTGCGGACAGAGGCCAGGAACGCTACCAACGGACCATCTCATCGCTTGTAGAATATGTGCACTCTCTGGTACTTAAGATTCGCGGCCGGATGGACGATTGGCTTGTTTTTGGGGATAATGCTTTATCGCTTGATGAAAGCATGAGAATTATTATAATAATACGAATATAAATATATTTCCGCTTACTTTTATGAATTATAATTTATTTGGCATAAGGACGGGTGTGGGTAAAGCGTAAACAATTTTATATAAGATAAATAAGTTGTAATTTAGATTTATTATTATATTTAAATTAACGTATAAACTAAAAAAATAAGCGATCAGAGTGCGCGATACATTTTTTTGTATACATAAATAACGCAGAGAATTAAGAGCTAAATAAGCATTGAAATCATCTAAAAGCCTCGCGCGTGCCGTCGGGTGACGTCACGCGCGAGTCGTGCTCAGATTGCTTTTTCCCTCGAAGCCTTCGTTTCGGCTTGACCGCACACGCGAACGTGCTCAGCGTCCATATGTTGGTGCAGCTGCCGAAGGCGCGGTCGGGAAACTTCGACCGTGCTCGGCTCTTTCCGAAAATGTCTGAACGTCGCTCGCTCACGGACACGCGCTACTATGATTGTGCGATGGGCGCGTAAGAGACTAGACAGGGGGTAACTTTTACGCGCGATTTGGCTGCACTGTCCCGAAGTAACTTTCGTGGTGGCGCCGCGCAACGGCTGCCGGCGAAAAAACTTAGATTGGCGCATGGCGGTTAAGTCAAACCGGCAAAAACACGAAAGACCAAGGTCGTGTTCGTTAAGTCTCATCATTTTCATACGAACAAGTGCGCATGCGCATAATGGTGCGCAACGCGCAACTGCGCAATGAAACGAGTTATGCGGAAAACGAGTGGTCGTGTTCGTTGGGTTTCATCATTTTGATCCGAACAAGTGCGCATGTGCATAATGATATGCAACGCGAACTGCGCAATGAAACGTGCGCATCGTCAAATGCGCATCATTATGCGCATGCGCAATGAAGGTCGTGTTCACGGTCGTGTCGTGTTCGTTGGGTCCGTTGGGTCTCATCATTTTGATACGAACAAGTGCGCATGTGCATAATGATGCGCAACGCGCAACTGCGCAATGAAACGTGCGCATCATCAAATGCGCATCATTATGCGCATGCGCAGTCAAAATGATGAGACCCAACGAACACGACCCAAAGCTTGAGCACGCATGATCGATTGTAGATCTCACATTTTGAATGGAATGTGCTTGTAAATAAAATAAAATAGTGATGGAACGAATAATCATGTCTCCCCATTATTAGCGCTATTAAAAAAAGTTTCATAATGTCAAATGGACAAATTTATAGGTTATATTACAAATAATTAAGAGTAGTGCAAAACAAGAGGCATTCGAAATATATGGTCTGCTAAAATCGAACCCAATGTTACATATTTACTTCGTAAATAATATAACATGCGTTCGATTTACGGCGCTTATCAACAATTCCTTACGATGCACTTCCCAACGTCGATTCGGAAAACCATAAAAATGGTCGCTTTCGTGTGGAGACAACCCTCAAAACAACACTTGCGAATAGTGCCTACAATCGATCGAGTACCCATCACGTTTATTAATTTATAATACTTGTTTACGCTGTTCTTACAACGTAAACATCACACGCGGTACTGTCATTCACGCAAACAGCTCACTTAAATGGCGACCGGCATACTGCACTAGCAGACGAAAACCAATCTAAGTTTAGCCAAAACTCGCCGCAAGGGCTGCGGCACTAGAGTTACTTCGGAGGCCTATAGGCCGACCTCTTTTACGTAAAAAGAATCAAGATACGTTTGCCCGAAATTTGCTTGTATTGGATATTTACTTTCCAAGATGTACAGAGCGAATCATTCGACTTGTCACGAATAAATATTTCTAAAAGGACGTTCTAAGGTGACGACCCGGTATGTGCATACGCAGGTAATTCCGTTCATCTTGAGACATCGAAATTTTTCTCTGTTAGTCAATCGAAAAATCCCGAGACACGTATCGAGTAAATTCAAACGGGGAGTAAAATGGTAGGATAAGTTTTTTTTACGTAGTGGACGTTTTGAAGCTGTTTTTAAGGTGTGCTTTTTTATGGAAACTTATATTTTCACCGTGGCATCTTATTTTACGTAAAAAACAAACAGTTTGCTTTTGGCCGAAACATTTTTTGACCCGGCGTTTACGCGCGGACGTTTTGTAAACCTTTTTTTCTTTGAACAAAAACGATGCAATTTTGAACATCTTGTGTATTGTATTGTTATTCAAAATGCTTGTTTCGGTATCCGCAGTCTATCTTTATAGTTTGTCAATTATCTATTCGCCGAATTAAGGAGATGGGTACAAAAATCGATATTTTCCATTTTCTGAAAGGATACATGTTCAAGAATGAGAAAAAATGTTAAAAATTGACCTACTTATGGACGATTTAGCGAGAGCAGGTAGGGCACTGATTTGCGTAAACTAAAATTTTCAATCGCGTTTTTCTTGAAACTACTTTTCTTCACCTGGCCGGAAACATAACTTCAACTTTAATTGTCCGATTATCGATTGTAAAAAAACCAAAATTTCCATCGTTGCAGTAGCTGTCGTCGTACGTAGCCATTTTTTGTCTAGTATTTTTTAAGCCTCCGAATAAAATTTCGCCAAAATTACCTTTTTTTACATTGTTTTTTCTGGAAATCGGCTACGTACGAGAACTACATTTATATAGATTTTAAAACTTTGTGATTCTTATTTTTCCGACTGAACATTGTCAAGCTATCGATTCGGTCCTTGGACCACATTATTATACGGAGGCTCTGTTATACCTCAATAACGTTAATTTTCAATTTTTTTCCAACCAAGATTGAAACGAAATAAGTTCAATGTATGCTTCAGAACACACTTTTCTTCCAAATCCCAAAAAAATAATCAGGCAGACAAAAAGAATTAGGAAAAAAAAACGATCTTTTTAATCTGCTCACAGTGGAGTCCTTCGTTAATTTATGTCTGCGAAGTGGAAGCCCATCATGATCAACAATTTTTGTCATATTTGAAACAAATAATTGCCAAACTAAAAAATGTTCCGAACAAAAGTTACCCTTATTTTTTACGAATAATAAAATGCCGCTGTGTAAATATAAATTTCCATATAATTTTACTGACCTTGAAATCACCTTGAAAACGTCAACGAAATAAAGTTTCTTCCCATTTTCCTTCTCGCTTGAATCTGCTCGAAACTTGCCTCGCGATCCGATCAGTTGACTCGATTCATGTCGCTCAAAATTACTATAAAAAAGACATCGTCGTTGCAAAAGCACCAGACAAGGATAATAATCGTTGCGACGAAATGTCGATCATTTTTGCTAGTCTTTCAGCGATTAGGACTCAAAAGAAATCCGCGCGTTTCGAACAACGCCGCGTGCTGCGCTGCGGTGCGGTCTCTCAAGCGATCCCTCGGATCCCCGCGAGGCACACTCTTACACTGAGAAAAAAAAAACATTTTTTTCGATCATAGCGTTTTATAGGATTAATTACAATTTAAAAATTATTTCCAAAAAGTTATTTTCCCAAATAGCCCAGTCGGGTTGGTCAAAAAAGGGGTATCTGTGCAAAAATTCCCGGCAGAAATTGTATTGCCCTAATCTTCAAGGGGGGGTCATTAGTAGTGTAAATCCAAAATGGCGAACAAATCCGACCGGGCCGTTAGCCGCCATTTTGATTCTAAGGTAGTTTGGTTTTTGCTCAATATCTCCTTTATTTTTCACATTCCAACAAAAATGCTAAGCACTAAAATTGTTGAAAATTTAATTCTCTACAAGTTCAGTACTTACAATTTTTATCCTACGATCGATATTTTGCGAGATGATAGAGAAAAGCTGCCAAAGTAGAATTATTGAATTATCTTGATAATTATCAACTTTAGAGCATAAAACAGAAACAGAGTTGTAGACAATAAAATTTTCTACAATTTTGATATTTACGATTTTTTTCGAGTACTCGGCGATTTTGTACATCGAAAAAAATATATATATTTTCTAACAGCTTGATATTCATGCTAAATAGATGTGTAATTAATTTTATGAATGAATCACTTTTTCATACGAAAAAAATTGTTAAATTCGCACCTGATTTTAAACCCGTTACTGGGCCTAAGGCCTTCAATAAAAATGTCGGCTAACGCACCTGTCGGATTTGGTCGCCATTTTGGATTTACTCTACCAATGACCCCCCTAAAGATTAGAGCAATAAAATTTCTGCCGGGAATTTTTGTAAGAAAAAAGTCTAAGCCGACTGGGCCTCAAGGCGTTTGAAAATTCGCGCCTTGGAGGAAACATGTGCCTCACCCCCGACTGCGTGCGTAGATCGAGAGCTTGCGACATGAGAGAATTGAGAAACTGTTCGCGCTCCTGGTGATGCGGATGAGTCGAGAGCAGCGGAAGTTCCGCGTGCGCCGGGTCCATGTCCGAGAGAATCTTCATCGTTGCCCAGAATGCCGCAGCCTCCCGGACGTCCACGCATGCCTACGATTCACGCCTGAGTCATTTGACACTCGCCGACTCATCTGGTTAGCGATTACTTGGGTTTTTTTTTCGTGGTTAACGACAGGGTCGAATTTAGGGGGGCAACAGGCGCCTTCGCAAAATCAAATCTTTAGGTAAAATTTGCTGACGAATGTTATACAAAACTCGGTGGAAAAAAGTCACTCCAGAGATCTGACAAGGCAGAAAAAATCACACTTTCACGAAGCACTTTTTTAAATAACATTTCAAAGCGTATTTATGTTAAAAAAATGATGAAAAACACCAAACACGATGAAAACTCTATAAAAATATATATTCCATGATTATATTAGGAGTACAAGTTTGCAGTGACCGTTTTACTTAGAGAGCCACTGCGGCCGAAGTAGTGGCCCTAGCTCAATAAAAAAAAGTGGCATTTTAAACTAGAGGCTCTGCCAATGTAAACAATTTAAAAAAGCTAACGGATACGTGTATGCATTATAAAGTTATAGGCACTCAAACATGGCAACCTACGAGCCGAATTCTCAGCATTTGCGGGAGGTTATAATTTACTTCTTCAACATCAAGAAATCTGCGGCTGAGGCCCACCGTTTGCTTGTAGATGCTTACGGGGAGGATTTTATTAGTGAGAAATCATGTCGGCGGTGGTTCATCGACGCCCAAACCGAATATTCACGGATCCAAAGTGATGCTGTGTATCTGGTGGGACCAGCTGGACGTTGTGAACTATGAGCTGCTCAAACCATCCGAAACCATCACAGGGGAACTCTACCGACGTCAGTTGATGCGCTTGAGTAAGGCACTCAAAGAGAAACGGCCACAATTCAACGAAAGACATGACAAGGTGATACTGCAGCATGACAATGCCCGACCCCATGTTG